>CAJDYZ010009917.1:42236-70273 GCA_903986555.1 Heterotrigona itama | reverse complement strand
AAAAAAAAAAAAAAAAAATACTCATTGTTAAATGTATATGAGGGGAAATTGTTATATATAAGGCTATTATCGTCATTTATATTAATTGAAATAATAAACGACGTTTCGATTAAATAAGATTTTTCCACGTTATTACTTCGACTTTTTTTTTATTATGTATATACTAATATATCATATTATAAAATTTGTTGTATATATTTTTATTCGTAAATTTTATCTTACATTTTTAGACAACTATAAAAGTTGAATGGCAAGTATGTTCAATTCTTAATGAAGATATAGACCAATATATCGATGATTAAAGCGTGAATTATCAAAATTTTTAACAACAAAAAATATTAATTATACAATAACTTCTTGTAAAATTTTTATAACAAATTACTGTAACTTTTATTTTGGTTGAAACATATACATCATAATTGTATAACGCGGTTGTTTCGAACAACATTTTATACTCATACATAATTTAAAATTTAACGGTATAAACAAATGTTTTTGTTTGACATATTACACAATAGTGTATTGCTGAAGCGCCGTCTACCTGTTGTATTCATGACTATAAATATCTAAATTTCAGTTTTGTCTACAGTCCTTTGAAAAAACGAAGGATTAATTGGGTTTTTGATCCGGAATTTTACCGTTATACTCTCATATCGTATTCGTACATACTAAATACTAAAATGCTTGAAGTATCAATCTGGTTTTAAAGACGTGAGAAGAGCCGATAATTTCTACTGGAATGTTTAATACACTTATCCTTGTTATGCCTTGTCTCAGTGAGGTCCTGGTATTTAACGATTCATGTTCTGAAAATACAATTCTGTGTGAGCTTTGAAAAAGCAGAATGGCCTTTTTGTGTCCGGTTCGTATACGTCGAGGGAAGAAAAAGAAACGTAAGTAGCAAAATATGGAATAACTCTTTCAAGATATTTCTCCAGGCTTAATTTCAAAGGTAAAGAGTACCTTTTTATATGTACACGTACATACATTGTTATACATTTTTATCAAAGTTGCAAATGTGTCTACGATTGTTTTGTCCTTAAAATAATTCAAAGAAATAGACGAATAAAAAGAAACATTTAAATCTAAAAAGTTATTTGAGAGAAAGATATGGTTAAAATTTTCTTAGATATGGTTAAAGAGTGTAAAAATATATTACAACAGTGTTGTAAACTAATAAATTTATTACTGAACTTCAGTAACTTTTTATTATATCAGTATTTTAACTAATTATATTATCTAATTATTAATTAATTTAACTAATTATTAATTTATTTTAATTAGAAAACAATCCACTTATGTATAATTCTTTATTATTATATATTGTAAAATATGATTCTAGGTTTAATTATTTCTTAATTATTTTGGCTTTAAAATTTACACAAATTCAATTAAAAACTTTAAATTTCATTTTGCAGCGGGAGTACACAATTTTAATTTGGAAAAAGATTGTGCAGGAGCAGGTGGTACAGGACTTGGCTTAGGAACAAAAGTACCATTGCCTCCTGGTCGTATAACAGGAAGTGCTAGTATTGAGACATTAGTCCGTGTAGGTATAGAAAAAGAAAATGGACTGTCGCCAGATAGTAAAATGGTTATTGTTCATGATTTTACGCCATGTGTTGATGATGAACTTCAAGTAAAACGAGGCCAGGTTAGTAATTTTTTATCGTGTGTTTTTATATATGTGAATAAGCTTGTGTATATTTGCTCTAACTTTATGTTCTCATACTTGTTTTATGTCCATAAATATTTATCATTTATAAAACTTGCTATTAATTTTAATTTTATCCTTGCATTTTTATTTGTGTTATTTTGTTTTGTTCTGTGCATATTCTAGGTTGTAAATGTTTTATATAGAGAGAATGATTGGGTATATGTAATAGCAGCTGATACACGTATGGAAGGTTTTGTCCCACATTCATATTGTGCACCTTATACATCTCAGCTTGCTGAATTAACACTTGCAACTCTTATGAACAATGTGAAAAAGAAATTACCAAGGTCTAATGAGACTGATTGTGATTTTGCTGGTACAGGTCGTTCACAAACTATAGATACGCAACAGACTGACACTGGATCAGCATCAGACTGTGAAAGTTATGCTCGTAATGTCACTACTGCTGATGTGAATGTTAATAGGTCTAACATTACACAGTCACAAAATTCTATTCAAACTGTATCCTCTCAACCAGACGTACACCCTTTTTTCAAGGTACAAATATTTTATTTTTATATATTCTCGTATTAATAATTTATTCTTTGATTTATTAATTCACAGAAAAATATATAATGATTTTATTTGTATAATGTATGTTATAGGATCCATCTGCTGGAAGATATATTGTACTTTATACTTTTGTAGCCAGAGATGAAAATGATGTTAGTGTTGAAAGAGGTGAATTTGTAACTGTACTCAACCGAGATGATCCTGACTGGTTTTGGGTACTTAGACATTGTGATGGTAATGAAGGATTTGTGCCATCTGGATTTGTATATCCAGGACATGTTCTTCATTCGTATGCAACAACAACTACTACAACCACCACTACTACTACAGTAGCTACAACATCTACAGAAACACATGGCTTAGGTTGGTCTACATCTCTTTCAGTGAAAATAAAAGTTAATAAAATTTGGGATTAATAGATAAAAAAAGATTAATAAAACTTTAAGTTTACAATTTTGCATATACAGTTTGCATAACTTAAAGTTAGGCTTGCACAAAGAGCTAAATATTGATGATTGTTTTTATTATTTCAAGGGAAAGGGAACAACAACATGTCAGGGAATGAATCATTGCAGCAAAAAGGCTTGCGAGATTTTCGAGACGAAACAAATGGCACAGAATTAGTTGTACTTTATGATTACAAGGCGCAGGCGCCAGATGATTTATCTGTGAGAAGAGCTGATTGGATATATGCAGATTTAGGAAATCAAACTGTGGACGGTTGGTTATGGGCATATGCGCCTAAAACTCGAAAATATGGATTTATTCCAAAAGCGTACGCCCGACCTCCTGCTATGACAAGTTTATAACATATCACAGACATACTTTTCTATCCTTTTGCGTTTTATACATATATTCAAATAATATACTATTACATAGTATTACACTGCAAATGGTATCCGACAATTTGAATATACATCAAAGATACAATTTTCTTCGTGTAAGTATTATTATTAATGGGGGATAAATTGGAATTTAATTATATACATACATGAATTTTGTAATATATTTAATGTACAGTAACATTAACATTGAGTGTAGCACAATCTGATGTAATGTGACTAAGGAGACCTTCGTGCAGAACTATACAATCACCTGTTGAATAAATGTCTTGAGGACATTGAGCTGTTCTTAATGAGTTCACTGGACCTGTGTATGTTAGGCAACGTAAACCTTCATTATCAATCTTGTCCACAGCCTGTTGTGGAAGTAGTCGGTATGTGTATCATTTATCATGTACAGACGTATTAATCATTTGTGCAATTGAGCTTTTTTGTTAACTATATAATATACCTGAATACTGCATAAAAGTTTGTTTGTTGTGTTTCCAATATCCAGTCCGGCAACCCAAGCGATTATTATATCTTTCTTATGAAAATTTTTCGTTTTATTAATTTTCTCGTTAGATATATATTGATCTGTACACTGTAGCCGGGCGGCTAGTACTGGTAATGGTAAACGATTTCGATATTTTGGGTTGATTTGACTGCCATTAAACAACCTCGCAGCAGGTTTTCTTAGTATAAAAATTGAATGTTAATTAAATGTACTATTTAAATGTTTTAAATTCTTCTTAATATGTCTGTACGTAAAAATCTTTTTATTACTCTATTGTCATTAATAATTCAATTTTTTGTAGATACTTATCAGCAACTTTATAGATACTTTTAAGGGAAACTCTTTCCAAAAATTATTTCTTTTTTCATGTTGTTAGCAGTAATGATTTTTAAACGTACAAATGTTATTTTATATTTAAATTATTATAAAAATTTTATACTCACGAGAGTTTACCAGAAACAAGAAGGAGAGCTAGACATCGACTAGAATTGGAAGATAAAGCATTGAAACTGACAATAAGTGTACTTTTGATACCGGGCTCTATATTCAGAATAGGCACCTCCGGATGATCAAAGATGAAATGATGCGTTAACGCTGAGAAAGCTACGTTTATGGCGCAGTCAATTCGTGGACAACGGATCGGTCTACGAGAACATTCTGCAGTAATTTGTCCATTAATTTTTGTTTCGGATACGTACAACTCTGCATTCCTCTTTTTAAATAAATTGCAATAACTTTGTCGCTGCTTTTCTCTGTCGCAATTTTTGTGTCGTTCTTCAATCATATTATTTTGGTCTCTAACTTGTTTGTAGTCAGAAATCTCTTCGAAATTATTGTTATGATATGCTAATCTGTTTTCCTCGATATTTTGTACCATAGGAGAGTAATTCTGATTCCAAGATTTGAAATACGGCTGTTCAATGTTAATAGGATCGCATTGTTGCAATTTTTGATCATGTTTTGAGTAATAATCTGATTGCTGTTGCGAGATTTGCGTTCTCTTCACGTGCGTGTATGTAGAATTCAAACTAATATTGCTTTCTCGCGATGAATTTACATTTAATTGTTGATATTGTGTGTGACAAAGAATGCAGCCTGGATCTGCAATGTATAGTTGTTGTGGAAATAATTGAAATACAAAAATAATAAGAAAATTCAGATTTTTATAAAATATTAATAATTACTGAATTAACAATTTTAAAAGATTGTATTAATTAACCTGATTGAATTGCAAAATGTTGAATACAACGTTGGCACAAAGTATGTCCATTAGAACAAGGAACATTTTGACTAAGATAAGGATTTATATTTCCAAGACAAATAGTACAAAATCCAAGCATCGAGTTTCCTAGTTCCTCGTTTTCTTTCTTGTCTTGTTCATAATTTAATTCTGTTTCTTTGACTGTTGAGATTCTAAAATATTTGTTTTCCTGTGTCCTCGTTTCATCATTTTGTTCTTTCAGTTCTGCATGCTGAAAGAATTCTTTCATGCTATTGTTACATTTAACCAAGTTGTAAATTATTACTTCTAAGTTTGAAAAGCTATTCAAAATATAATTTCTCCATTTAAAGTAGCAACCGCGTGTATAAAATATATGTATATAAAAAAAAAGTATATAAAGTATATTTGAAGTATATAAAAAAATTTATTGTGTATTTAGGATATAAATTAGTTTTTCCTTTAAAAGAGAATTTTGATAGTGAGAAATTAATATGGAATTCAATCTATTTATTCACAATTTCGAAATTCGTCTCCCTTGAATATTAAATCACATGCCTCGTTCTGATTCTTTATTGAATTGCAATTTACTCTGTTAAGTCGCTGATTTTCTTTTTCCATTTTTCTTTGGATTCTCGGGTCAGCTCGTGTATCACTTCAAACGATAACTCTTTTAATGTTTGTCTATCGTATTTCGACGTAGCACGTTCTCTTTACTATAAAACGTTATGAATATTATTATATAACTTTTGCCATCCTTCTAATCTAGGCAAAATAATAATTTTCAAAATTTTTATATATGAATATCTTGTTTATTTATTTGTTATTATCGTTTGCAAAACTCAAATGTTTATATATTCAATTATTTTTAAAATAATAACTTACAAAAAAAATTTTAATTTTACAGAAATTATGTACATAATACTTTTGGTATAATGAGAGATTTTTAATGAAAAATAATTACCAAATTTGAAAGTCTTGCTAGTATGTCATCAATGTTGTTTTATTATTTTTAGAAAATTTCTCCCATTTTTTTCTTGGCTTCGATAGATTCATAGACTACTTCCAATATAATATTTTCGAACGAATAAATCATTTAAATCAGCGTATAAAATATCTATTAATGAAAACTTTTCATTTTCAATTCGCTACAATTTATTAATTGAGAACGTTTTGTGTATACTGATAACGTAAACTTCGATACGTATGATTTGCCGATTAGATTTGAGAAACCATCTTGACACCTATCTTCTTTGTCACTTTTCAAAACTTTCAAATATTTAACAACCCTTGGAAGAAACATATTTTTTAATGCATTATTTTTTTTCTATTTTTGTTTGGAGATTTATTTATTTTTTCCAAATTTTCATCGAACAAATATATCAAGAAATTTATTAATTTATTTACATCGACTGTATTGTTTACAATTTAATTATAAAGATTAAAAATTAATATAAAAATTTCTATATTTAAATATAATAATAAAATTATATATAAATATACAAGTTTAGAAATTTTGTTATTGCTATGTAAAATTACTTTTCTTGTTAGTTAGCATTGCACACGCATGATAACTCATGATAAGTGAAAAACAATTATCTACTGTACATTAAAAAATGCTTAACAACGTGCAATATCAACGGTAATTTCAATTATTATATTAAAATGTAAAAATTATATTTTCATCTTGGGAGAAAATTCAAGTCATGTTTTTAATTATTTTGTAATTTTTTAATATTAATACGAAGATAATTTACATTGTATATTCGATGCATAAAATAGATTTTATTAATTGTTTTTATTAATAATTCATAGGTTAAAACATTAATGTTGTATAGAAAATCACTGTTATCAAAGTAGTCACTACTTACTAAATATTTAGTTCACATAATATAGTACAAATCATTGTATTTAGTATGATTAAAAAAATTTTTAACATAAATTAAAATATTATGAAATATACAAAATTTTTTTAACTCAAATATTATATTGGCAAAATGATCTGTAAAACGGGAATATTTCAAAATTTTATAAAATATTTTAATAGACTTCATTGGCATCATTCAAATTAGGTAAATTCCTTGATGCAATATTTTGATAATATAATAGTACTTCAGAGAGAAGTTCCTAAAATATATTAAGTATTGAAAAAAAATTTTATTACAATTTATAAATATAAAATTTCCATAACATGAACAAAGTTTGTAACAAACATACAGAATTGATAAAAGCATTACATATATGTAATTAATAAAACATGCTAGGTATAAACCAGAATGAAAAATAATTTAATACACAACTAAATACAAGGACAAACTATGTACCTGTTACAAAATATTATCATAAATATACAAACTTTTTGACATAATGTCCTTTTTTATACGTTATAAAATTTCAAACTCAGTTTGTATATTTGATATGCGCAAGATTTGCATACATTCTGCACTACTAAATTTTTAAACAATTTTTTTCCATATTCACATTCATACTTACAATTCATATTTATGTATTCTATTTCATAGCTATATATCAAACAAAATTTATACAATGAATATTATTGAACTTGTATATAACTTAAAACAAAAAATAGCACATTTTTCATTTATAAAATTACTTAAACATATAAAGAAAATTATGAGATTTACAATATATCACATTTGTTTAATTCGATTGTAACTTTTATTCTTTATTTGTAGACTTGAAAAACGAATCATCTTTCAAATTTGCTAATTTTCTTACGCTTGAGGTTTTTTTGTGATTTAAACGTAAGTCGTCTGACCATATAAAATTCTGTTTTTCATCTAAATTAATCATGCTCAAACTTTTATTTTTACCGTTAACAAAGGAATTATCTTTCTCAAATAGTGATAACAATGGTAATTCGTTAACACTTAATTGCTTTTTTTTCGATTTTAAAACAGGAGATTCACTACGACCAGTTAAATTTCTATTCAAACAATTTCCACTCGATAAATTTACAATTGATTTTACTTTTATTAGAGAACTGGTATTAGGAGATAAAAATTGTGTAGAATTAGACATCGATTGTAAATTTATTTTGCTTAAGCTATTTAATTGTGCATCATGAATTTGTTTTGTAACGTTTAGGCCATTATCATTAGTTTCTTTCATCTTAAACGTATTATACTTTAAATCTGTAATATCAAATTTGAAATTCTCAGTCTTATGATCTACAATATTACATAAACTTTGATGCTTTTCTATGGAATTAGTATCAAGATTTAAAGATAAATTAACATTGCTATTTTGAGATTTGTTATTACTAAAACCAAAATTGAAAATGTTATTTGGCACATATTTTGCTATACTTTGACGTATACCCTTTTCTGTAACTTTCGGGCCTAAAGTAAGTATATTTGTTTTTGTAGGAGTATTATTTAAAGACTTCGATACATTATTTTTTAAATTACTTTTATGTTTGTTTAACATTACTGAATCAATAATTTCACTTTTTACTGAATTTGACTCTTCAAAATATGTCGTCAAAGGCGTATTTACAAATGAACTTTTCAACATTTGAAGATCTTTTAATAATTTTTTCGATTGATTTAAATTTTGCATAAAGTGATCTTTATCTTGCAAAAATTTATAATTTAAGTCTTGTACGAAATTATTTGATTTTGCACTTTCGTCACTGTAGAATTGTAAATCGGACATACTTTTATTTTTATCACCATCAAGCACCAAATTTTCTATGTTAGCTTCTAATTCGAATTCCCATTGCGACGATATTGCTTCGCTTCCGTCAACTGATCTTTTTCCAAGATTTTCAGTATCTTCTTGTAATTGACAAGTATTCTATAACATAAGAAATTTTTCATTGGCATATAAATTTTTATTACAACAAAAATAATGAAGTATTTACTAACATTATAATCTTGTATTCTACTATACTTCTTCAGTTGATTATTCGTGAAATCCTTTATTTTATTGCCATTTAATTGGTTAAATTCTACATCATAATTTGAAGTCTTTTGTGGACTAACTAATTCTGCACCAACACCTGGTTCTCGGGGTCCATTAGCTACAAAATCTAAAAATACAATTTAAAAAATGTAATTTAAGTATAAATAATTATTAAGTAAAATAATATGAAGTAGTATGTACCATAATCTCGACGCTGTTGATGTATTTGATTACTAATTTCTTCTAGTCTACGAAGACTTGTAGCATAATTAGTCTTTGCATCTTGTATTGCTTTCTGTAAACATTCGACTCGTTCTTTTTGAGTTGCCAACATTTGGTCACAGTGTGCTTTAAGTTCGAAATATGATCGTGCTTTTATTATGGAACGGCGATGTTTTTCCTCCAGTTGCAACAGTCTTTTTTCAGCGTTATGAAACAATACTGCTCTTCTGTAATGTTCTCTGCCACACTCTGCTTTTTGATTTTCAGCATCCATGACCTAAGTTACAATGTGATCAAAATTAAATAAACTAAACTTTATTTTTTATTCTCTCTTGTATATATTTCATGTATATATTTCAATATTATCATTATATCATTTATTTTATAACTTACTTTAAGTGTTGCATGATTTAACATATCTTGCCAAGCTTGATCAAAATTCCATTCATGTTGATGCGACATAAATCTACTTTCAGCCAATGCCACCGTTTCTTTTGCTGCGGCATGGATTTCGTTTGCTCTTTGGAATAATTGAGCTTGTTGTTGACATTTTATCTGCATGGAATTTTGGTGGATTATTTTCCAAAATCTAACAAATATTTTCATTACTATCTCACCTGAGCTTGGCGCGCTACTTCAAATGCTTCATAATAACATCTTGCTTTCTCAACAGAACTATTTCCTACTTTATTTAATATTTCCTTTAATCTTTTGGTAGTTTCTGATAATAATTGCCTAAAAGCAGTGTGAGCTTCCTAGACAATAAACATTACATTTTTTATTAATTCCATAAATTATTAAAGATTAAATATTATTTTTAATTATTTATTTTAAACTATATCTTTAAACCAATATATAAAATATAAGAAGTTTTTAGCTTCATTATGTACAAGAATCAGTAACACTTACACCTAATTCAGTTTCAAGTTTGTTTATGTCATCTGTTGCATCATTTAAGTTCTCCAATTCAATCTAAAAATGTCAAACTTGTTATTGCTTTTCCTTGAAAATAAAATTCAGAACAATTTATATTAGATAATTTTATGCAATAGATTTTTCTAATACTAAATACTCTTATAATAACAATTTAGATTATTTAATACTTTTAATATTATAAAAAATTGTGATTGGTTCTTTTTGTACATTTTTCATATCATTTTTAGCTAAATTTCATAGAAGTATTTTTCTGATAATATTTAACAGAAATTAATATTTACAGATCTACTCAATAAAAAATAATAATACAGTAATACATTTTCGTTTAATAAATTACAAAATAAATTACATTCATTAAAATAACAATAACAATAATGATAACGTAATATCGTAATAAAGTTTTTATTTTGTTACTGACTAATAAAATTAAAGAAACAAAAATACATAATTGCACGTTATAATAAATTGTTTGCGACAATAAAGATATTATATATTAAACAATTCTTGTAGAATATTATCAAAATGACAATTGTTTGTATCTCTTGTTCGATAGAAAATTGAGGATGAAAACGAAGTGAAAGCAAAGTGGAACATGGTACCAGGCTGTATTAGGCTGTTACGAACATTTAGTAATCATTTACTTACGTATGTAACCTATAACAGGCAGGTATTCTTTAGAAAAATTTATATTTCAGTGGACTGAAGACAAATGGGAAAAAATCGTCTTAAAAGGGATAATTACCTGTATACGGGGATCTAAAGCTTCATCAACGTTATCTGTAACATCCATTCTTCAATTTTTGTCACATTTAAATGACTTGACTCGTCATCACTTGACTCGGTTCAGCTTAATTGTTACGAGTTCATGTGAATGTACATAATTGTGCAAATTGTAAATGATCTTCATAGTAGTCGACGTGCAACATTGTTTGCTGTCACTCAAACATTGAAAAGAAATAAATTGTTAAATTGTACGTAACATTAGAAATTTTTAAAGAATTGCTAAGTATTAAGCCGCGCTATATAGGCAATAGATAGTACACTACATTAGTGAACATTATATATAGACTAACTAACTGTCTTTTTCTTTTTTTAATCTTTCACAAGTTATCACAAGCTTTGTAAATAATATAAACAATATAAATAGTGTATCATTGAATGAATCATTGAACATTTAAATAACTTGTTATTTTATCTTCACTATTACTCTAATGTAACTGTACATACATGTACTTGTAATAAATTTTGTAAAGTAGCTCTTTCAACTTAATTTTAAATAATTTTAAAATTTTCGTAATATAAATAATTTTAAAACTATTTAAGTTATATATGTGTATATAACTATATAACTAAAATTTAAAAATCACTATATATATATATTTTTTTTTGAGTTTATTTAATAAATTAAAAATAGTAAACTGAAATTTTACTATCTGCTAGAGAATTCAGAATAAATTGTTTTGAAGTTGAAATATACATTCTAAAAGTAAATATTAGTTTTAAAGTAATCTAATCAATTTATAATCTATAGGAATCCTTGCAGTAAAGTTTTAACTTTTGAATAACCATGTTGGCAACCATGAAACCAACAGAATGGACAACTTCCAGAATATGAAGCACTGCATATAAACAATAAATCGTCTTATTAATACAATGTATTTTTAATCCCGATTGAAATTTTGCAATTGTCGACAAGAACATTGAATTAAAATAGACGAAATTTGTATTTCAATTTGTATTTTAATTTTATTCATTTCGTCTAATTTTTTATATATACCAATTAAAATATTTTAATTATAAATTTCAAATTTTGTTACTATTGTAAACGTTTTATTTTATAAATTATTTTTGTTATTACTTTTATATATTATCTAGGTATATTTTTGTGCTAGCAATTGACAACTCTTAATAGTATATATATATATATATATACACACACACACACACACACATCATATGCCTCTATATATATACATATATATAATGAGTTCTTAGAGCGGGAGTTTCTTAACACATCGGACATTCGTACATTCGGTTAAATTTGTTTTTTCATTGATTTGAATTTGTTTCATAGAAATAGACGTTAGAATTTTCAATCATTTGACGAAATGGAAAATAAGGATTGTGATGCAAAAGTTCTTATTTCTAGTGGCACAAGTTTGGTTACAGGTAAAACACTTTTCAAATTACTATGAGAGCAACGAAACAATTTGCATGCTCGATAAAAAAATTCGCACACGTTAGAGATTTTGAAATTGAAGATTTTCTTTGAAAGAAAAATTCAAGTAACGTGTATTATAATATTATAATAATAGTAAGAAAAGATTGTTAATTTTCTATTTTTATCTTTTGCATGTGGAAAGACAATTCCAAAAGCATTATAGACAATGTAAAATTTAACAATGAACCATTGGAAAAGATTACTGTAGTGACTGGAAAAAAGAGGAAACGACAAGATAATGAGAGCAAACGATTAACAGAAGAAAAGTACAATCAAGAAATTCAAGAGCAACAGTATAAACGATTAATGCATTTGTTAAATAAAAGTAAATTTTACTCTTCTTATATTGTTAATAAAATTGATAAAAGTTTCAAGAACGAGGTCAGCAAATATAATATAAGTATAAAAAGAAATGCGAAGGAAACAAAATATATAGATGAAAATATTCCACCACAAGACAAAACAAAGAATAATAATAATATAAAAGAATATCTATCTGAAGATGTAAGTAAGCACAATAGTATTATATGTGTGTGTTTATGCTTTGACTGTTTATTTTTCATACATATTGTATACATATTTTTCAGATACAAAAGAAAATACATGTTAATAAAAACAAATTGAATTTGAGTGATAGAGAAATTAAAAATAATCTGGAAGATAATCCTGAAAATGAAACAAATACCAGTATTACTAAAACGTTAAAATATTTCATAGGAGAGTTACGAGATTATCAGAAGGAAGGACTCCAGTGGCTAAAGGTTCTTTATGAGAATGGTATAAATGGAATTTTGGCTGATGAAATGGGACTTGGAAAAACGATTCAAGTTATAGCATTACTGTGTCATCTCTTTGAGAAACAGCAAGATGGACCATATTTGATAATTGCTCCTTTCTCAACTCTACCAAACTGGACGTCAGAATTTAAAAAGTTTGCACCGAAATTACCAGTCGTGTTATTTCATGGATCAGAGGAGAGATTTAAGCTAAAGTACAAAATTAGATGCAAATACGAGATTACAAAAACTTACAGTACATTTCCTATTGTACTTACATCTTTTGAAATGGTCTTGTCTGAAAGTTATTTTCTTAGATCTTTCACCTGGAGATATATAATTGTAGATGAAGGACACAGAATTAAAAATCATAAATGTCAACTTATTAAGTATGTTGTGTAAAATTTAATTATTTGTGTGTACTATAAATATTAAATTATAAATATTGCACAAATAATATAATTTAATTTTATAGGATTCTACAGATTTGTAAGTCTATGAATAGACTTTTATTAACAGGCACACCATTACAAAATAATTTAGCGGAATTGTGGTCATTATTAAATTTTTTATTACCAGAAATTTTTGATGATTTAGCTGTTTTTGAATCCTGGTTTAATGCAAAAAACCATCAAGGTGATGAAGGAACGAAGAAGTTTTTAAAGTTAGAAGAAGAAAAACGTATATTGTCAATATTACGTGAAATACTACAACCATTTCTGTTGAGACGTGAAAAGAGCGACGTTTGTTTGGATGTTCCGCCAAAAAAGGAATTAATTGTTTATGCTCCTTTGACAGAATTACAACATAATTTATATAAGACAATATTGAATCATGCTATAGATCAATTAAATAATATTGAACAAGATACAATTACATACACAGAGGATGGCAAAAGACCTAAAAGAAAATCTACCTTGAAAAATATGGATAATGTTATGAATAATAAAAGAAACAATGAGACTTATAAAAACGAAAAATTTGAAAATGATAAAAATTTATTAATGTGGAAAAAATATACTGATGTTACAAACCTTAATAGAGATTTCCTAATTAAAATTCGCAATAAACATGGTAAATTATTATTTAACAATAAATATACAATATATATTAATCATTTTTTTTATGCTTATTTTTTTATTTTTTCAGTTTCTTTGTACAAAAAAATTGTAAATCACCCATATTTAATACATCATCCATTAGGCTCAGATTTATTGCCAAAAATAGATGAAGAATTAGTTAGATCATCTGGCAAACTTTTAGTATTAGATGCAATGCTTGCAAGACTTAAACAGCAAGGGCACAAAGTTTTATTATTTTCTACCATGACAATGATATTAGATATTATAGAAGATTATCTTTCTTTACGTGATTATAAATATGTTAGATTAGACGGCAAGTCTAAGTTTTTGGAGCGACTAGAAAACATTGACAATTTCAATACAAACTCGCAAATATTTCTATTCCTTATATCTATAAGATCTGGTGGAGTTGGATTAAATCTTGTTGGAGCAGATACTGTCATCATATATGACTCTGATTGGGTATGTTATTTGATTTATTATTTTTATCTAATTTCCTATTATTAATGAAGTGTAAATATTCTAATAATGAAGTATAAATATCCTAATATCATATTATCAATAAAAAATAATTTAATATGTGTCCAGAATCCTCAAGTGGATATACAAGCTATGGCACGCTGCCATAGAATAGGTCAGACACGACCAGTAATGATATATAAATTATGTACCAAAGGAACTATTGATGAAGCAATTTTAAATGTTGCTGAAGCAAAACGCCTTCTAGAAAAAGTAGTAATTTCCAAACACGTTCAATCAGTAAATACAAATAATAAAATTGATTTACTGAAATTACAAAAACTTCTGGAATCAAAAACATGTCAAGTTGCATCTGAAAATGAAGGTAAATTATTAAAGTATATATTTCATGTATTTAATAACTAATTTACGGTTTTAATAAATAATTTTTTAAATTTTCAATACAGTTTTTACAGAGGAAGAACTTAACAATCTATTAGATAGGAGTGACTTGTATAAAAAACAAGGAGAATCCTAAATTTTAAATTAAATATTATCATTAAATTTTAAACTTCAATTGAACCACAATTTTTTTCTTAAAAAAGATAATAAAATATAAAAAGATAAGAAGCTGTTACAAGATAAGTTTTATATTATTATATACTACATAATATTTATATAATATTTATATTATTATATATTTTTTCAGTATTTATTACGTAGCACTAATTACTTCAATAATAAATTTATTAATGAACTTTGATTAAAGAATAAAAAAATATTTTATATAATAAATATTTGTATTCGTTATGTCCATAAATAATCATTAATTTCATAATTACGAAAATATAAAAAGTTTAATATAATAAATATTAATTAAAAGAATGTCCAACATATACAATAGTAACAATTGTACTAGTCTGAAACACTTATGATTTATTTAATTTTGTACGTAAAAAATACTTCCCAGTTATATTTTTACTTTTATAAGATTGATTTAGTTGATCACGAAATTCAGCTTCCAATTTTGTATAAATTCCTCCTGCTTTGAATAGTATTGTTTGTATTACATTAGATTGCATACTAAATAGCATTCACTAAAAATATAATATTTAGTTAATATACCATTTAATTCCTTTTTTATCCGATTGTGTCTAGTAGACGATTTTAATAACGAGGAAGAATCTGCAGATACTCTTTTCGTTAGTAGCGTTATCATTTGTAAAGTTGCACTTTCTTCAAAATCTCTTTGATTATCTTGATTGTGTCTTACGTTTAAATTACCACTCCATGATCGACCATTATTTCTAAAATTATTTCATATTACGTAAACATAAACGATTTAATCAGTTTAAAATAATAGTATAAATTTCTTTCCATACAACATTAAATACCTCCATATGATTTCATTTCTTGATTTCTTTTTTATCTTATTTTTGGAATTTAATGAAAGCCACGCGTGAGATTCTTCACTATAATTTGATTCTTCATCAATGCTACTATTTTCATAAGTTGTAATACCATCATCTATATCACTATCCGTCATCGAAGACGTAATCGATGAAGTATCTGTTGTAATAGAAATTTGTTGACGAATCTTCTGCGACGATTTTTGTAGATCTTGCATCTGAGATATTCGTCGGAATCCTGAACCGCTCCAAATTTTTCCTAAATATTTATGATTAACGTTACGATTATTGCCTAGAAATATTAAGAAATATTAATTTACCTAAAAGTCCAAGTCTTGGTCGCTGTGGTGTAAGTTCTATACCGATCCACCACATTACATCTTTGCACATTAATTTTCCCGGTTGAAGTGACGCGTCACGAGCTACTAGTCTCGTAATTTTCTCTGGGAAAAATAATTGCGGTGATTCTATAGCTATTATTTCTCTATGTAATGTAAAAATATTCAATACATTTATGTCTCTTTGTGTTCTAATATCCGGGATATGTTCCTGAGGGGGAAAGAAAATATTACATGGAAATAATTCGATAGTTACTATGAATATATATAATTTTAAAAATTTTCAAAATTCGAGAAATACTAACAAATGCGTACCCTATATCTACAACCTTCATAATTTGATAATACTTCGAACTTGTATGCTCGTTGACTGCAACATGGATATCTGCCCAAAGGGAATGGTATAGGCCGCTGTTGTTCATTAATAAAAAACTGTGGAAATTCTGCGTGATAGCAACACCACTCAAACTGATGAATTGGAAAATATATATTACATTGCGTACAAAATAAAAAATGACAATCGCCCCAAAGCCTCCAATAAACTTTACGCCAAGAACGTAATTCCATTCGAAGAGTAACAATGTAATCATTTAAAGTCCATGTTAAATCTCTGTAACAGAATATGGATTTTATTACAATTATAAATTTTGAGTCATATTGAGTTTAAATATTAAAATCATACCTTACGTGTTTACTGTGAATATTTCCGTGGTTATCAATTTTCATTGCACTTGAAACACATGGCACATAATTAGAAATTGATTGAATAATATTTTTCCCACATTTGCTGCATTTAAACAAAGTAGCTAAAGAACTATAGTGTCCCCTTTTATTATTTGGTATTACTTCAGCAAGAGACACAATCAACTTACAAAATAATTTACTTTGAATTTTATCCTTTTTGTCTTTTAATGCTTCAACGTCTTCATTTGTAAATTTTTCTATCAATCTGGAGAACAAATGCTAATTAAATGCAATATATTATAAATCAATTAAAAATAAATATAGCATCTAAAATATTTGAAAATGTGTGAAAGTAAAATACCTTATCAAAAGATTATCATCTAAACCAGTTAAAACTGTCGATGTCTTTAATATATTGGATATGTTTTCATGGCAATATTGCAAGCAACTTTCCAATAACGGTTCCATTTGTAAAAATGATGCAGACACCATAATTGGAATGACATTATTGATTTCTAAAATTGGCCATTCAGATTTTTTTAGAATATCTTTTTTTACCCATCTCATTAGCCAGTCAAAAATTGTAATATCACAATGAACTGATATATCTATTTCCTCTAATTTTTGTCCTGCTGTTACATCAGCGAAATAACGCATCTTTTGAATAAGAAGTTTCTGAGGGCAATGGAAATTTTTTTTAATGTTTTTCTCTTCGTCGCAAACATGAATTTCCACTTCATTGCTATATAAGCATACAATAAACTGTTATTAATTCATTCTATAAAAAATTATTTTTAAAATCAATATTAAATTTAATTTCAATCGATATTAGTTACTGATACTTACTCGGTTGATCTCTTACTTGATTTATTTTTATCTTTCTCTTTTTCTTTATGTGTGATATTTGTAATTGCTCTTGTCTCGATATTATTACTTAGTGAATTACATTTTTTCACTTCTGTACTTATAATAGATTTTTTAATGATAGGCTGCGAAATAACAGGCTTTGGAACCATGTATGGCAATATTGAGTCTAATAAACCTTCGTGTAGTACATCACTCAAGTTTGTCTTCATCAATGAAATTAAAAAATTTTCTGTTGTATTTACAGATCTCGCAATGTTTACATCTTCTATTTGTAGCGGATTTTGTACAATTTGATTGCAACTTTCAAGATTAGGCATTAAATTCTTATCGTTGCTACATATTTGTTTATTTTTAAATTGTATATCTGAAGGTATCGTGCAATGTAAGGAACATTTAATATCATTACCGTCTATATCAGACAAAGTTTCTTCTACTACATTACTGTTTTTATGTTTCTGCATGACATTACTGTCGACGTATTTTTCATCAGTACTATTATAATTTTGTGTATCACAGTGTAAATTAATTTTTGCTAGTTTGTTCCAATTAAGCTTGTTTCCTGCGGTCAATATTGCAGTTAAACTTTCACAATTGTCGTTAACCTGATACGCAAGTTTTATAAATTCAAAAAACATTCCAATCGTTAACTTTGTTTGACTGCAATCCTCAAGTTTACAAAGTATTTCTAAAAAAATCCAATGCATATATTCCTTATTATTTTGTGTTAAAGTGATATGATGAATTTGTAAATGATAATTTTTCTCTCAACTACATTGGCTAAACACAGCTTAGGCAGATTTAACGTGAAAATTAGTCAACAAGGATAAAATGAAAACTGATAAATATCAAATACAATGATCTGAAGTTATACAATATATGAATTATATTAGTTTGTAAATACCTTCTTTGGTTGGTGAACCACACATTTCTAATAATTGGTGTATATTCTCTTTTAGAGACAAGTTAGAAATCTGATTTATTTCCATTTTTTTAAATAAATTCAAATTTACTTTTAAAATTTAATTACAATTTATCTTTATATGTTCATTGAATATTTTTAGTTTACAACTGTATTCAACAATTAGTCGTGCAAATTAGCCATTTATGTGTGAAATTTTCATTTCAATCTAATCCTTAATTTAATGAGATTATTCGTGTTTCTAACTTTCAAGTTAGAACAGATCCTTTAATAATATTGACAAAACAATTTTTTGCATTTTCGTGTAAATTTGTTTCTTTTGAGAATTTACAACGAACATTTTCAATAATTTGAATTTGAATACAATTCATAATTAATTGATATGATATTTCAAATTACATTTGTTTAACGAATTTATCGTTATAATAAATTTATATATATATATATATATATGTGTGTGTGTGTGTGTGTATGTATGATGTAAATAATGTTATTAAAGTATCACCAAAAAATAGTTACATAACTATATGCTTGAAAAATTACATTGCAATACATATAAAATTATACGCGTTATAATAAATAATTCTTTTAAAAAGTTAAACTATTTTAAATTTGCTCGATGCTAATTATTTTTACTAAATTAGTTATGTTTTAATCTAAAATACTTATTCTTAAAATATAATTGACTTTGTTCAAAAATACAATTTGAAACATGTACAAGTTTATAAAAATGTTTTCCTTTTTACATTTTTATTCTACATGCAGTCAGTATAACTAGATGAAATCTAGGGGAATGATCATTTTCAAAACGCTGTCGTAGTTCCACGAATTTGTAATACCATTCATTATCGCGTTATGAGTTAATAAGTTTGATAAGTTTGATAAGCGCTGCAGAAACTTAGAATCCAAAAAGCGACTTCAATCGTCGTAATACAAGAAACCTGCCCGTAACATTACTGCAACAGGAACTTACAATTTTTATATTCTTATCGTTCAAATTGCATAGGAATTTTTGCTGTCTTTCAAAAGTGTGGCTACAGTTTTTCTCAGAAAAGAAAATATGTACGTACGTGAATTACAAATGTAACAAATGCTGTACGTGGGCGTACAATACGTGTTAAGAGCTTGTTATTATATTTTTTTTTTTTTTAGCGTAAACGAAACATCGACAACATTTTCAAAAATCTCGCGCAGGAACTGCTAATCATTATTACCTATTTTTTATCGTTATCACGCCGGACTGATTGTGTGTTGGACAAATATGAAATAGCGTGAAAAGCCGGACATGCAATAACTTTTATACCGCACTCTAGGAAAGTGAGACAAATAGTCGCTCAGAGTAATTATGGGTAAGTTCAGGTTATCTACCTATGTTCTCCAATCAAATATTTAACATTTTATATATTTTTTTAGAAGATTCCACAGAGGCACAAAAGTGGCAGCAACATTTATCTCTATTGCGAGAGCAGTACGTTAATTTATATAATACAAACACAGAACTTCAACGCGAGTATGCTATTGTGACTGCTAATAAACAAGATACTGGATTTATTGGTAGACTTTTGACGACTATTGCATCCTTATATAGTCAACATCGTTATAGGTAATAAACTAGTGTTAAATAATAATTGTGCAAACTCTGTTATTAACAAATCTATATCTTTAGCGATGTGATTATCAAATTGAAAGATCAAGATATACCAGCACATAAATTCGTATTATCTGCCAGAACAGATTTTTTCAGTGATTCAGTACTGTCCGAAGTCACTATTTTAGGTAAAATGTCAAAATATTAAATGCACAAAGAAGAATTACATGTGTACAAACATTTTATATAATAAGAGATATATTCTTTAGATTGGTCTTGCTTGGAGTCTAATGTTGGATTAGTGTTATTGAAATGGATATACACAGGAAAGGTGTCTCAAGAAAATTTAACATTAGATTTAATGAAAGCAGCATCTAATTTTCAGCTGATGGAATTAGTCGAGCAGTGTGAAAAATATTTAATTGGAATTGTAGGACTCAAAGATTGTGTGCAATTATACGCAGCTGCTGAGGAGTTGGGTACATTGAAATTGAAAGAGCATTGTAGCTCTTTGATTTCAGCACATTGGGTAAGGAGAAACAGGAATAGAAATATAAATTACGCAACTTTAATTCTTTAATTGATCAAAATTTCATGTTGTTAGGAAGATTTAACAGGAGAAGACTTTAAGGAAATGCCTGGCTCTCTGTTATACAAATTATTACAGACTAAAAGTAGATATCCATTACATGCTGCTGTTCGACTAATGAGGGAAGATGTGGTTTTTTTATATTTAGTGGAAAACAATTCAGAGGTAAGTTTCATATTTTAAATTGTTACAAACATTTATCTATGTACAAATTTATTTGTTATGTACAATTATTTACAATAGATCTTGCTTATAAGTGCAGTATTTTATGACACAAGATTTTATGATAATAATGATGTTTCAATCTTTTTATACTGTTCTTTTTATTTTTGTACATAATAAAATTATCAAATTAATTTAATAATTACCATTATCACAGTAGATTGCTAAATATAGTATCAAAGGATTCATTTTTTTATTCAAACTTTTATTAATTCGCAGTTTCATAATCTATAAAAATTAATATAAAAGAAGTAAAGTAAAGATCGATTTTTATAACATATTTTAAACAACGATGAAATATATTAAAAAATTTTTTGTCATATTTAGTAAGTACTTAAAGGAAGAGTATCATAATAGTGTTGCAAACAGTAATACTGTTAGTGATATAAAAATATGATATATATTGATGATTTTAATTGATTGTGATGAATTACATAAATGATGTCCACAAAAACAATATTCTGGTGGACCAGCTGGTGCCCCTCTATCTTCACCAATAAAACAACCTTCTTTGTAAGCGGATGTCACAATTTCTTCTTTATTTTGCCACTTGTTATCACTATAGATCGGTACTGTACGTTTTTGAGGTGCACAGTCCCTTTCTACAGTTGTGATTATAGATGCTGGCAAAGATGATAAAATAATGAATATGCCAAACATGTTTCTTGATTTATATGTAGAAATTAGTTTGTTTTTATATTACTTACTTTTATATTTGGAATAAATAGTTCTCTTTCTGCAAAGTGTGGATGAAGGACAGTGCACTTGAAACCGTGAACTTCCATCAAATTGAGAACATAATAAATCAGTTTTTTCATGTCCTGGTTGTGATGCATAACATTTAAAGCATGCGATACCTTCTGCAGTTATTTGCATCATTATTGCAACTAAAAATATTAGATATTCAGAAGATACGGTATTGATTATTTTGTGTAAAGATAAGTTAGATATGAACATACATAGATAAACTATAACAATGAACAAGGTTTTTTTTGACTGTATATGCAAAGTCATTTTAATTAAATGGAATATAATGTTAACGATACTATTTACACCTTTTAATGTAATTTTTTATTTATATTTATCTTGCATTTCAATTCATCATTGTCATTATGCAAACCTGAAACAATTTTTTGAACAACATGAGTTTATCCCATTAGAAAAAATAATATTTGAAAATAACAATGATTTAATGCAAACATTCGTTAGAATTGATTGTATCTTTTACAATCGTAGTAATTATTGTAATTGTTTGAATGTACGTAGTTATTTGTGTTAGACATAACATAAAATAATTTTCTACATTGATTCTAGCCTATAGTGAATGTTAATAGCCTTTGATATATATATTAATAAAAAAAAAAATATTTTTAAATTCATTTCATTGATTCATTTCATTGATTGAGTAATCACAAAAGTGAAAGCTGCTAATTCTTCAAAATGAAAAGAAAAATATTGATCGAACAATATAGGAAAAATATCTGTCGAATTCGTACTCGTTTGTTTAAAAAATTCAAAGTATCGTGAAGAATTCAGCTCGATTCCATCGTAAGACAATAGATCATACTCGATCGAACACTTTCACACATTCCAAAGCAACACTCTTTATTAATATTCACTAAACGTCACATAGCGATCGTAGGATTTCGATTAACTGTTTTTCGCTTCGCTACGAGAAAATATGCCCCTTTCGGAAGCTGATTGCGGTTAGACGAGTCTATCACATGCCACATCATGGTTTTTCTATCCTTTACAGATCACTGTTTCTGTTGAATCAGTGTACAATCTTCATATTCCCTTCCGTTTTAATCGTCATGCTGCCTATGTGTATTCCTCAATACCAACTATGCCAGCACTAAACGTGCGCGGACAAACATCCGCTGGGCGTATCACGTTGTATGTGTTATCTTTTGCATAAAATCGAAGCAGTGGTTCTCAATCAATTATATATATCTCACGAAACTTTAAAATTTTCTATTAAATTTCATTATTTTAATACATGTTATGAATTAAATGTATATAAAGTAGATCATTGTAAGCAGTTAAGCATTTTATTATTTCAGTTAACGAAAGCTGTTAATGCCTTGGATTACAAAGGAGAAATGCCCTTGGAAGTTGCGTTAAAAACTCGTCAACCATCGTTAGCCCGTACTTTAGTCGAACACGGGGCGGACTTAAGCGCCAAGGATTCAAGAGGTCTTTCCTTGCTCCAAGCTGCTATTTTCAAAGGGGATTCCTACGCGGCTGATTTCATAATAGAACAACTGGAGAATAATGGAAATACAAAAGAGTTGTGCGAGACTATGAAACCTGCTGTGAATGCGAGAGATATAAAAAATCTTGAAGAACTTGAGGGATGTACCGCGTTGCATTTGATAACGAAACATAATTCAGAAAATATGTTAGCAGTTGCATCCAGATTACTTCAAGCTGGCATTGACCCTAATTTACAAAATCACAGAGGATGGTACGATTGTTTGATCATTTTTGGTTTATAATTACCTCGGAGAATCAATATATGTATATTTTGAAAGGAAATTAACAGAATCTGAAAGAATAGAATCTATGTGAAAATTAAAATTAACATTGATTCAATATTGGTAATCTATAACTGAGATTCTGATAGAACTTCAAAACGTACGTTAAAAAAAGTTAAATCTACACAGAAGTTTTACCCACTAAATGCTTAAGTTTTGACAAATGGTTAAACATTTGCAATTCTATTCATAATAAGGCATTAAAAGTATTAAACTTTTAATCAAAGACGTTTCTTCATTGTTGATTTTTATTCTTACAGGACTGCCTTACACAATTGTATTCAGGAGAGAAACGAACCACTTTTTCATATTTTACTAGAATGTCAGGATATAGATTTGAACAAAGTCACCAATGAAAATGACACTCCATTATGTATTGCGATGAAAACAAATCCATTTAACGAATTTTTTGCTAAGAAACTACTAGCTAAAGGCGCAATTGTAAATCCTGTACACAAGAATACAGGAGATACTTTACTACACATTTTGATAAGGGAATATAAAGAAGAAGCTGCTTTATTTTTAATCAATTATTGTAAAGATAACTTAATGCAAAAGAATAATGAAGGATACTCGGTTTTACATGAAGCTTGTAAAGTTGGTTCAAAGAATTTAACACGAGCTTTATTGAAAACTGGCTTCCCAGTCGACGAAGTTGCATTGTCTACTGGTGATGCACCAATACATATTGCTGTTTCAAATTTGTATTTTGATATCGTAATGGAATTATTAGACGCAGCTAATTCAAACACCCAATTGAATTTAAAAAACAACGCGAACGAGACTCCTTTAAGTTTGGCTATTAAAGCACCGTTCAAAAAGGGCAAAGACATAGTTTTAGCTTTAATAAAGGCTGGAGCAAATATTAATCAATGCAATAATGAAGGTTTAACGTTGTTGCATCAAGCAATATTAAAAGAAGATTCGGCGACAGCGATCTTTTTATTAGAAAATGGTGCCGACATGAATACTAGGTAAATAGCATCTTAAACATTTTAAAAACAATTATATTTACTTGAACCTTGGACATTAGACATTGTGGAATTACACTAAAGTAGAATTTAAAATCTGAATCTAAAAATGAAATTTTATTTCACTTAGAACGGCAAACGGAGAAACTCCGCTACAACTTTCCGTACACTGTAGACTAGGTGAAGTTGTAGAGGCGCTTTGTAAAAGAGGCGCAGATACTTCTGTAGGATGTCCATTGTGGGATGCACTGGATTCAGATCAAGAGGATGTAGCGTCTATTCTAGTTAAATATGGAGCAGACACTGATTGTTGGGGTCCTGGTCCAGATGATTGCCAACAAACACTATTACACAGAGCAATTGATCACAACAAAGAAGATATCGCACAATTCCTTATAAGAAGGTATATTAACTCTAAATTAATAATAATTATGATATTAAATTCTAAAATAATATGTTGCAGTGGCTGTGATTTAAACGCACCTAGAAGACCTGGTCCAGATGGTGTTGGAGGCGATGAATCAAGAGATGAGTGTACTCCACTACATTTATGTTGTCAGTGGGGTTTAGAACAAGTTGTACAAACACTCATTGAACATGGTGCTGACGTAAATGCTAGAGATGTCGAGGGCAAAACTCCGGTTCACGTAGCCATACAAAATCAACATTCACAAATTATTTCTCTGTTGCTTTGTCATCCTAGCATTGATTTAAATAAACGTGATAAGAAAGGTTTAACGCCTTTTGCAACAGCTCTAACATTTCGGAATAACAAAGCTGCTCAAGCTATACTGGAACGCCTACCTAAAGCTGCTGAACAGTATGACAATAAAGGCAGAAACTTCTTACATACTGCTATTCAAAAGAATGATATGGAAAACATATTATTTCTATTGTCTATACAAGTGAATAACGTTTTATAGTTTTGAATGTATATTTATTTAAAAATTTATTTAAAAATTTGATGTTTTTAAAAAAATATATTTATTTAAAAATTTGATGTTTTTAAAAAATATATTTATTTAAAAATTTGATGTTTTAAAAAAAATATATTTATTTAAAAATTTGATGTTTTTAAAAAAATCAATTTAATGAAATAGATATACAATGAAATTATTCTTATTTTATAGGTAGATGTAAATTCTAGAGTTCATGATGTTACACAAACTCCACCTTTACATCTTGCTGCAATTTCTGGAAATGAAATGTTGGTGAGAAGTTTAATATTGGCTGGTGCACGTGTTAACGATACAGATGCAAACAGAAATACTGCATTGCATGCTGCTGCTAAAGCTGGTCATGCAGCAATTGTATCTGCTTTATTGCAGGTGAATACAATAACTTGTACATGTATAAAGGATCTTTAAGATATAAAAAATCATAATATAAAATAAATTAAATTGTTTAATTTCTTATTTTAGAACAATATTAATTTTGATGCAGTAAATGCAGATGGTGACAATGCATTGCATGTAGCTGTAAGAGAAGGTCATGTATCAGTGGTAAGAACACTTTTGACTGAATGTACATTGGATGCAGAAGCTGTAAATCTTAAAGGAAGAAATCCTTTACACGAATTAGCTAGGTGCGGAAAAGATAATGCTGCAAATATATGTGAACTTTTTTTGGAATGTATGTCACAATATCCAGTGAACAATGCAGGTAATGACTATATTAATATTTTCAATAATATTTATGTTAAAACATTTTACTGAAGAAAAATAATATTTCTGCTAAATTTCTAATATTATTACATGAAATTTTAAAGAAACATGCAGTATTATTTTATTATAAAATAAATTAAACGAAATATTTTATTCAAGATTTGGATGGTAATACTCCATTACTGATAGCTTATATGAAAGGAAATGGCCAACTTTGTCGTACTTTGGTAAAAGCTGGTGCATGCTTAGGTTCTATGAATAAAGAAGGGATTACAATTTTCAATTATCAAGTAGCAACAAAACAATTATTATATAGATTACTAGATTCCTTGACACAAGAAGCACCATGGGCAGATAAAGATCTTTGTCTGGAATGTGGTACAAAATTTTCACTCACAATGCGAAAACATCACTGGTACATACATTTTAAAATATTGAGATAAATTTACAAATCCATAATAAATTCAGTATATTTAAGATTTGTCTAAAACTATTTTTATTGTTTCTAGCCGCCATTGTGGTCGAATTTTGTGCAATAAATGTTCAGATCAAGATGTTCCAATTGTAAAATTTGGACAAAATAAACCTGTGCGCGTTTGTGCAGTATGTTTTGACGTATTGCAACTAGGTGCTGAATGAACAAAACGTTAAATAAGGAAAAATACATATTCATGTGTAAATAAAATAAATATCATTTCACATGCATTTTTCATAAAAAAAAGTATACCAAAAATTTATATCATTTTATGTAAACCACAATATTTTACTATATTATAATTATTCTTGTTGAAACTTTGTTAAATTTATATAGGTACTAAATTTTAAATACAGATGACAGGAGCATTGACAAAAGTTAATATTTACTGATATATTAGCATTTATTCCTAGCATTACTTATTCATCTACAATGCATTGACTTAATTTGTAACATGTTTTATAATAAAGATCATACATTTTTAAATAACAATCTTATTTTAACTTATTGAAAAGTGTTTTTGCTACGCAATGGTCTACACATTCTACATAATCAATTAATTCTTCCATACAAGTTTCTTCTGTTTGACTTCTTGAATTTACACGTTGGTTACAGGTATCCAGTTTCTCTTGCAAAGCACAACATTTCTGTTGTTTCGAACATTTGTCCTAAGAGGAAAATAATTGTATATTTTTACGTTGAATTATATTTTATATATAAAAAAGATAATTTTGAAGGATTAATATTTACAAATATTTAATTAATACATTATACATAACACTGTAACAGTGTAATAAAGCTTTAATATTAAAAAAAATTGAAACATATTACTGTTACTTTACAATTAACAAGCAAAATTTTAATAACAAAGAGGTTACTCCAGAATTTTTAATTTTAAAAAATATAGGATTAACGTATCAATAATATGTTAATTATAAACATTGTTTCAGTCGTTCCATGCAAGGTAAATTGGTTAATCGACTTGTATGCAATAGAATGATTAATGATCATTTAAAAGAATAATTTCAGTAACAGATAATAATTATAAAATCTCGAGATGAAGTTTTGAATCGTTGGAACAAATATTATATAACAATTTTTACTTACACGGAGTACTGTTTGAGGATCAATCAATTCTTCTTCCTCTTCTTCTGCTTTTACAGTCGGCGTGTAACGTTGAAGAAAGCTTTGTAAGAAAGACATATTTTTCAAAGGTAAATTTTGTTTCAACTGCACACGGCTATTGTGAATTAACTTTGAACATGCGCGAATTTTCCAACTTGTTATATAGCATTTAACAGATAGAAAACATTGGCCTAAATCGCATGTCTTCCAGATGGACTATGCTTAATAGTCTAAGAAGC
>CAJDYZ010009917.1:28806-42165 GCA_903986555.1 Heterotrigona itama | reverse complement strand
ATATATATATATATATGTATGTATCAGTTATAATAAATAAAACATTTAAACTGGCAAACATTTAATTAAAACATTTAACCATAGGCAAATACAATCATTCTCGTTAAGACAAAAATGAACATTAACTTATTTATTGAAATTATTAATCGAATATTTTTTTATTTTTAGGTTTATAAATTACTAAACAGGGATATACTAGCAATCATAGTACAACAGAGTAGTTTCAAGTAAAAGCAAGGGAGGTAATTTTATGTAAAAAGCTAAGTCGCAAAATATGGAATAAAATTTTTTTATGCGGCGCTCTATTTTCGATGGAAGTAAATTTGAAAATTTGTTCGATACATATAAACACTAATTGTTGCTAATTGCTGACTATATAACGCAAATAAACAATTTACAGGGCAAAAATAAGTTAAAAAATGTGGACTGTAATTTTTTGAACTTAAGGCCTCATTTTCAAGAAAGTAGAGAGTACACGCGTACTTGATAAATTTTCAAATTTCATTTTCTCGGGACGGTGTTGTATTATGGAAAAAAAAAAATGTATTTAATATTTTTAATTCATGTCCATACGCTCTCGAATATTTATTTGTCCAGTTTGGAATTGACCAGATTTGAACATACTTGACAAATTTTTCAACTTGAACTTTTTGAAAAAAATATTTATACTTCAGTTTTATTCTTTGTCCGATTGTATGTCGTGATTGTTAGAATAATGTATATCGTAACGTAACGAATACGACGGCATGTCTACAATTTGTTCATTAACATGTTTATTTTGTGTTTTATTAGGTCTTTCTTATTTTCAAGTTGTGTCATCGATCAACTCAAAATATGTTACATTCGAAAAATTAACTCCGTTACGAAACGCAGTACATTCGTACACGTTCGTCTGCGCATTATAACGCGCAATTTCCTTTGAAAGCAGAAAGTTGATTTGCTAATAGGCAGCCAGAAAATTCTCTTAGATCGGGACTGGCCAATACGTAGATTAAATACTGGACATCGTATGGGACGGAGATTTTCAGCAATTATTTTGCAATACCGTTGTTAAGCATTTAATTACATTTGCAAATTATTGGTATAACATACAGGATGCCAGCGGTAGGCGAGATTTCCGATAATCTCTTCGGTCACACGAAAGCCTGTGAATCAAGACAGAGTAGGAAGCGAAAAAAAATGTTGGATATTTCGGCTCGGTTATCCGTTTACTTTGGACTTTCATTTTGGAAACAATTTAGCGTTACGATTTCCCACGACGTGTATTCCAAACGTTATGTTTCACGGATAACACGAGAGTATTTGTACTTGTACGAAATGTTAATATGATTTGTTTAGTAAAATGATTAAAAGAACCATCATGTTCTTTGCAATAAGGATGGCGTCATCTGAATCTCTGTTCGCGTAGATTTATTAAAGCCATGAGCCACCGTCGAGCCATCATAAACACGTCCTAAGGATTACGTTCAAACGATCCAAGTTCCACTGAATTAGTTAGTTTGCGCACCGTTGTTTGTACTACTGATTATCAGTTTGTGAAAATTTCGGAAAATCAGGGCGCAGTGCATTGTGCTTAACAGTCAAACATTGAGGTAGTTTTGCGGTCGTTTGTCGGGGAGGTAGTATCAATAAACTCGTGTATTTTCTCACGAAGGAAGATCAACGAAGACTAAAGAGAAGTCCGAGTATCAAGGCCGATGCATGAGCCACGTCTATATAGTAAACACGATACTATACAAGCAAGTTGAAAAACTGCAAGTTTTTGAAAAAACCGGAACATACCTTGCAGAATTCGAGGACTGTGTTTTTCCACAAAAGAAATTCTGTCTCGATCGGAGTTTGTGCAAGAAATTAAATTCAACGACAAAAAGAATTCTTTTGCAAGATGATTGTCATATTGTTTCCTCGCGCCGAAGTCCAACCTAAAAACTTTGTAATATTTGAGGTTATGTTTTATTGAAACATGAATTTCTTGCATTAACGAGCAAACCAATTTACTAGGAAAACAAAAACAAACTGGACGTAAGTTCAAATTGACAACAGATCTTCTTAGCGTGCATTAAATTTCATATTGGTCAATAGTGTTCAGCATGTTAGTTCAGGTTCATACATTTTATCTTAAGAAGTGATGATTGTATTAAATTTTTTTTTTTATCTATCTATAATTTAATTTTTTAGATATCTGATAGTTTTGGGATCTTATACATTCAGATAATGTATTTGATTTGTCGATCTTTAATTAATAATGTGTCTTTTCAACTTGTCTGTAATAATGTGACATTTTATATTAATATTCTATGTATATAATGTTTAATTACAATTATTTATGTATTCAATTAAATCATTTAAAATTCATTATTTAATTACTGTACATTTAATGAATGTTACATATTTATAAATATCTCAAAATATATTATACAAAATGTATAAAATATCTCTTACATATACATATTATTGTAATTTACATGGATATATATATTATGAAATCTAATTTATAGCTTTTATGTGACACAACTTCTGTCATTAATTTTTATTTGTAGCAATTTATGAGTGGATAATGCTTGGAGGCAATGAACGGGATGGAGAGACATGGGCATGGACATGGACATTCACATGCACATTCGCATCGTCATCGTCACTCACATGGAAATCTACAAAGTGTATCTCAAAATTCCAGCCAATCATCGAAACATAGCCATACCCATGCGTTGCACTTGCAAAAAGATACATCTGCAGTTCAAACACCTCAGAAGCCAAGAAATTACAAGTTATTAGTTGATCCATTTTTGGTAAAAGGTGCAACAAAGTTGTACAGATACGATGGCATGGTTCCAGGAGATCCAACTTATCCTGAAGTTCAACCTCGAGATCCTAGATCACAGTTAACAAGGATTTGGACTCGTTTAGAACAACTTGACTTACCTGTACCTAGATTTAAAATTGATTCTAATTACTGTGGTGAACCTCCTCCGCTTGAAGTAACATTTTGTCATTTAAATGATAATATTGATAAAACTTTTTTATCAGATATGGTTCAAAAATTTGGAGCTGTAGAAGAACTTATTGTTTATTATCACCCTGTAACTAATAAGCATCTTGGAATTGCAAGAGTAGTTTTTGAAACTACAAAAGCTTCGAAAGCTTGTGTAGAAAAATTAAATAACACATCTGTGATGGGTAAAGTCTTAAGAGTGTTTCTTGATGCATTTGGAGAAGAGTGTAAAAAGGTTTATGATGAGTTAACTATAGAAAAAAAACTAGAAAAGAAAATTGAAAAGGAAATAAAGCCTGAGAATGATCAAGAGAAGCAAACTCCAATTGAAAAAATTATTACTGAAGAAAGAGATGATTTCAGAAGTAACAAAAAAATATCCAATATAGAAAAATCAAGAGATACATATATAGAAAACTCGAGATACAATAAGTATAGAGATTATCCTACTCCTAGTGGCAGTGATTTAGGTTATGGTACTGCACCTAGTGAACTAAATTATTCTAGTAATTATTCTCAAAATTCTACTCCAGCTACGAATTATGATTTTTATTATAGTAGTTACCATCAGCCTCCAAACAATTATTTAGCAAATATGCCACAAAATGTATCGCAAAATCTTTCGATGCCGCAGAATTCAAATATATGGTGGGGAAATAATACAGGGGCAACAAGTTATGCGTCATCTTCTATGTGGCCTGTTCAACATGGAACAAATTTAGATAATTCCAGTACTAATGCAGTTCCAATTTCTAAGGCTTCTAATGTAAAAATACATCATACACCTAAGAAAGAGAAAGAAAATCAAAATATAACAAAAAACTCATCACGAGATTCACCAGTAGAAACTCGTAAAACATTAGATTTGGATACTAGAATTGCCATGTTATTAAAAGACAAAGCAGGAGGAATGGCACCACCTTTCTTACAGTTTGGTAGCGATTCTGAAGATGAGAAGTCTGTTAATGCAGATAATGAAATGCTCTCAGAACCACCAAGTCCTTTTCTATCTCATGAAACGTACAAATCATGTTTTGAGAAAATGAGAGAAAGGAATAAAGAACGATGGAAAGTACATGAGAATAGCATGAATCAATTTTCTGTTGACGAAGATTTAGGTAGTGTTATAAGTTCGAGTGAAGATGAAGCATTGTTGGGAAGTTACAGTCCTGCACAAGATGAAATTGAACCAGAACCACCAAAGGAGCCACCACCTCCACCTCCACCAGATGATGATAGAATGTCATTAAGTCCATTAAGTTCAGGAGATGAAAAAATTGAAGAAGTAACATTTAGTATTATAAGCATTGAATAGTATATATAATTAATAATTTAATTAATTTATTCATATTTAACTATTTAAATATACAGGTTATAGCTCAAACAGAACCTACAAGTCAGTTATATTCAGGAACTGGTTATCCTGGACATTTAACTCATTATCCTACCAACGACATGTATCATTGGCCAAGACCAGCACAATATCCATATCCATATGGAACAACATATTTACAAAGTCATTATCAACCAAATACTACATCATTTTCTGGCACAGTAGGGAATCAAGGAGCTAATTATTATCCATCTTTTCAATCAAGGCTTCATGCTATGGCAAATCATAATATTACAAAAGATAATCCACAAGTATGTATATGTCTTCTAAATGTAAATGTAATATCAACTTTATCAATTTAAATGTTATATGAACTTTTATCAATTCAATTTCTATTTAGGGTCCTACTATTAATGGTGTATTAAATAGAGTTGTTAATGAATTAAAGCAAATTCTAAAAAAAGATTTTAACAAAAAAATGATTGAAAACACTGCATTCAAATTATTTGAAGTATGGTGGGATGAAAAGAAATCAGAAAAAAATCAAAATCAAGGAGGAGAAAATACTGTTGTTAATAATAATAGTAATAAGGAAGAAGGACAGAAACCTCAAGGATTATCATTACTTTTAGAACAAGGAACTCCGCTTGGATTTAATTATGATGGATTTGGTTTGGGTATTAGAGCCAGTATGCCAAAGATGCCTTCTTTCAGGGTACAATTATTTCTGTTATATTAAAATTTATCTTTAATAATATAATGTAATTGTAAATATTTTGTAATATATAAATAGAATAGAAGAATAGATACGTTTAGACATACTTAAAGCAATGATATTCTAGTAATGATTTAATATTTATGTTATTAGCGCAAAATTAAAGCTCCAAGCCCATTACCGCAAGACGAAGATAGTCGTCAATCTGATCATGGTGACACGGAACTTATAGGAAGCGATAGCGATCTTGATCTGGCGTCAGTGCAAAAAATTAAAAGACCAATTACTTCTCTTCCAAGCGTTTCTTCTTCATCTTCCTCGTCATCTTCGTCTAGTGAAAGTAGCAGCGAGGAAATGAGTTGCAGCGAATCTTCCAGCAGTTCGAGTGATAGTTCTGACGAAGAAGTATGCTCTGGAAACTTTGACGATGAGGTATATAATTAATTAAAACCGCAAGCAATTTACTTAAACATTCATGTATGACACTTTCATGTTTTCATAAAAATAATTTTTATTTTCAGCAAGATACAGACAGTCATTTATCAGATCATCGTCCACTGGCTTGTAACAGTGAAGATCCTGATATTTTAATGGAACTTGCAATTCAAAGATCGTTAGATTGTCCAACGCCTACTGGTAGAGAGACACCAGTACCTAATATTAAAATAAAAGACGTAAATTCGAATGAATTCCCACAGTGTGACAATGAAGCTAGCCCTGTATCATCTCCGTTGAAATATGAAAATGATAAAGAAGATAGTGAGAAGGAAAGTGAAAAATCTATAAACGAAGAATATCTCGAAAAAGTTGGAGCGAAGGAAGAGGTAGAAACGGAAAGAATGGAAGGTGAAATACAGAAGAAAGTAAAAAGTGCTTCGGTCATACCAATTAAACAAGAACCATGTGATATACAAAAAATGGAAAATTCTGCAGCAGAAGCTTTAATAACATTAGCTGGTCAAGATAACATTATAAGACATAAGAGTCCGGGACCTGTACAACCAAATATTATTAGAGCTCTTCAAACTATGTCTGCTAAGTACATTAACGATGAACCTATATTAAAAGATTCAGAAAAGATTGAAATGTTTAGCGAGATACCTACCACCGATTCGGAGGAAGAAAGCTTAGAAATTAGAAGATTAAGGTTTGTAAAATTATATGTAAATTTAAATAAGAATAAAAGTATATTAACTATACATATTGTTTTGTACTACGTGTTTTGCGTTAATTAGGTATCAAGCCGAAGCTGATCTCCGACTTAATGGTCAACAAAGTCCTAAAAACTCTCAAGCTTCACAAGTGTTTATGGAACATTCATACTCATTGCCACCTGCCCAATCAGAAATTACGAAGACTGTAATTCGCACACCATCGACACCAATGAAACCGGTAAAACTTAAATCGTCGAAGATCATAAAATTATCGAAGAGCAAAGACAAGACACACAAAGTAGAAAAACAGAAATATAATAAATATACAAAAATACACGCTCATCAGAATCATGAAAGAGAGAAAGAAAATATCGAAAATGAGTATGTTTATGAAAAATATCCGAAGAAAGTTGAAGAGCCAGTTGTTACATATAAAGAACGTGACCTTATGTCGGAAATGGCTATTTTGTATGAATTTTTAACAAGAGGGATAGATGCGGAGGATGTTGAATATTTAAGACGAAGTTACGAAGCTTTATTAGCCGATGACAGCCAAGGTTATTGGTTAAATGATACTCATTGGGTTGATCACCCTGCAACGGATATTCCAAGTCCTGCGAAACGCAGAAAAAGAGACGAACTTAGATTACATACAAGTGGAAGTGCAAGAACAGAAGGATATTATAAGGTTGACGTACGAGAGAAAGCTAAACATAAGGTATGGCTGAACTTTTTAATATAATTAGAATATAATTATATATTAGTGTTCCTCTCTGAGTGATTTTCGTATTACAAATTACAAGTAATTGATGCTAAAAGTGGTCTTACTAAATATTGTGCTACACTAGCATTCATTTATTAAGCCTGTTAATTCTTTAAAATTATTTATTCTTATGTAGCATCACTATGCCCAAAGTATACAACGAAGTAACGACGTTGAAGATAGTAATGGTCCTTACGCTGGTGGCGATGGAACAATGAATGGTCCAAAGAACAATACTAAAGCTTTAACTGGTAAAATGCAAGCTTTGTCTCGCGAAGCCCGAAGTAATCAGAGACGGTTATTAACAGCCTTCGGTATCGATACTGACAGTGATCTTCTTAAGTTCAATCAGTTGAAAGTAAGATTTCAATTGCTTCGTTAAATCATTTTCAGTTACCGTAAAATTGATCAATGTTAAATATGCATATTTCATCTTTTACAGTTCAGGAAAAAACAATTGAAATTTGCTAAATCTGGTATACACGATTGGGGTCTATTTGCCATGGAGCCAATTGCAGCTGACGAAATGGTCATCGAATATGTCGGACAAATGGTCAGGCCAGTTGTTGCTGATTTACGAGAGTCTCAATACGAAGCTACCGGTATCGGTAGTTCCTATCTTTTCCGTATCGATTTAGACACGATTATTGATGCAACAAAGTGTGGGAATTTAGCACGGTTCATTAATCATAGCTGCAATGTGAGTATTACAATCTGTGTCTTATACATTTTGCATTAAAGATCAATTGAATGTAAATGAGTATGTTTATGAGAATGCTAATCAGTGCTAATCAATTAATTGTACTATGATTACTGACATACATCCTATAGAATAAATTCTTACAATGATTTAAGCCACACTATTAATCGTTTTATTATTTTTCAGCCGAATTGTTACGCAAAAGTAATTACGATCGAAAGCCAAAAGAAAATTGTAATTTATAGTAAACAACCGATAGGAGTTAACGAGGAGATCACGTACGATTATAAATTTCCATTGGAAGATGATAAAATCCCTTGCCTATGTGGAGCTCCTCAATGTAGGGGTACTCTTAATTGAATCGTTCATAAAACTATATTGTTCATCCCTTTTTCCTGTCTTCTACACTTCATCATACCCTACTCATATTTTTGTAAATACTTCCCCATGTAAACATTTTATAAAATGCAATGGAAATATGCTAAATTATGTTAATATGAAAGTCCTTCTCTTTTTTAACATTCTTCTTGTAATTATTGCATTAAGTACCTAAAATGAATTTCAAGATCGTTATAAAATATTTATAACCTATAATTGTTTTTGTACATACGTAACTTAAGATTTTATTCCCATTATGTTTCTGTTAAAAATAAAATAACAGTTTTTAAAAGCGTTCATGTCGATCGATAATGAAAAGGATTTCCATTTTTTTAACAAAGTAAATTGAATTAAACTACACGTGTAAATATTTTTTATGAAATTATATATAAACATTATATATTTCTGTTTCTTTTTTAAAATAAAATACTAGTAAATATATATATTAAATGTAGGGACTTTTACATTGCTTGTATGCAATGATGTGAGGTATATATCAGTAAGTACTTTAAGCAATGCATTTAGTTTCTATATAGAAACTACTATACCAGCTCTATGTGTTTCTTTCATATTTATAATTTCTAATAAAGAATATTTTTAAAAGATATAAAATTAATTAAAATATAAAAATTATATATATATAAAATTGGAAAAGGTTTTCTTAAAATCTTTAAAACCTTAAAATTTTGTTTTTTTAACGAAATGTTTTGATGCTTCATGACGCAAAAATTGTGCTTAAAATACATTAAAACATAAAAAAAAATACATTATAATATCAAAAGAAAATGCTTTAAAAATTTTATATTTAAAATAATACAGTTTAACACGGATCACAACAATTTTATTGATCAGACAACTTTGATGCTAAGATACGATTATTATTTTTAATAATATCACTGCAAGAACGAAATTAATTAAAGTTAACATATTGTTAACATTTGTTAGATTTTCTTTTTTTCTATTTTTCTTTTCTAAATTTTGTCACGAGGATTAATTTATTTGGTTGTTAATACAAGTACATCATATTGTCAATTTGAAATATAAATTCGAAGTATCCCTCAGTAACATGTTCACCAACATTCAAATCGTAATAGTGAAATTTTAAGGTTGGAATTGAATGCGGTATAAAAATTAATTTCTTAACGTGAGAAACTTCATATAAACGTATTCTATGATAGAAAATTGCACATTGTAGTAATGTTATATGTGGAATATTATCGTTAATTATATTGTAGAAACAACACAATTTTGAAGGTTATATTTGAAAAATATGGCAGATCGTTTAACACAATTACAAGATACTATAAATCAGGTAATTTGCTTGTATAAATTATTCATGTATAAACACAGTATGTAAAAAAATAATTTTCGCTCATTATTATTCTAGCAAGCAGAACATTTTTGTAACAGCGTAGGTATTTTACAACAGTATTCAACACCCAGCAAATTTCCTGGTTTTGATCGTGTTGGAACACCTCAACCGCATCAGCCTCAAGAAGGTATTTTTTTATATATAATTTATTTCATTTAAATTCCATGAATTTGCATGTAAACAATACTTATATTTTAGATTATGCAGCTTTATTTGCAACGCTTATAGCAAGGTGTGCAAAAGATATTGATACTTTGATAGAAAGTTTACCAAGCGAAGAATCATCGCAAGAACTGCAAGTTGCAAGTCTTAGTCGCCTTGAACAAGAGAACCAAGAAGCTGGTGAACAACTAGAAGAAGTTGTAAAACAGGGTGAAGCACTTTTGCAAAGAATTCAAGCTGCTCTACAAGATATTGCTCAAAGTCAATTGGATATGCAAGATCCAGCATCCACATCTGTAATTAATATCAATCTCAACACTAATTCAACTTTCAAACAAGAAAATGTGAACTCTATAAATACCGTATCAAATAGCACACACCAGTTGTCAGACCCTTCACCTAATTCTGTGAATCAATGATATATTATTACTGTAACTTAATTTTTTAAGAGATTTATAAGAAGATAAATTTTACTAATAGTGTATACTTTGCCAAAATATTAAAATTACTAAATAAACCTTAAAAAATGTTTTATATTTGTAGGTAGCAAAATATTAGTTATATGAAAATGTATTTAATAATTTATTTTGATATGATATATATAGTTACATTGAATATAAAAGACTGTACTTATACTATTTCTTAAGAAGATTTATGAATGTTTCTCGTGGTACGCATATTTTTCCAATCATTTTCATTTTCTTTTTTCCTTCTGCTTGTTGAGCTAATAATTTCATTCTTCTGGTAACATCACCACCGTACTAGAATAAAAGAAATTAATTATGGAAATATGTGAAAGTACACAATGCACGAGATATAAAAAGAATTATTTACCAATTTCGCAGTTACATCTTTTTTGTATGCTTTTAAATTTTCTCTCGCGAGCACTTTCCCGCTAACGATTGCTTGAATCGCTATTTCAAACATTTGACGCGGAAGAATATCTAGCATTTTTTCACATATTTGTTTGCCTATTGCCCGAGCTTTGCTAGCGTGTACAATAGTACTAAATTCTTCCACTACTTTACCATTTAAAGCAATATTTAACTGTAAAATGTAGATACTCATATAGGACTAATAAATTACGGAGAATCTCAATATAAAATTATTACATCTAAACATATTGAAATAATTATAATTACCTTTACGATGTTTGCAGGCTGATAACCACTGTCTTCATAATCAAAAGTCCCATATCCCGAAGTTACACGTTTTAGTACATCATGGAAATCAACAATAATTTCATTTAATGGCAGTAAAAATTGAAACATCGTTCTGTTGTGACCAATATCTTTCGCCATTTGTTGTATTCCTCGTCTTTCAAAACATAAATTCATAACTGTACCTATATGCTCAACTGATATACAATTATAAGTTGTTTAGTATTGTCTTTTTAGTTAACTACATTATATATAAGATTTAATCATTGAATATACTTGGTGCTATAATAGTTCCTAGTACCATAGGTTCATAAAATTCCTCCACAATGCTAGGATCAGGAAAATTTGCAGGATTGTTGAATGAAATCATATCAGTCTTGTATTGTTTAACATTCTTCTTGCCAAAAATTTTTGCTTTATATGTAACACTGGGCGTTGTCACAACTGAATGTGCACCATATTCTTGTTCAAGTCGTTGCATGAATACTTCCATGTGTAATAAACCTAAAAATCCAAGTCTCCAGCCTTGTCCAAGAGCTACACTAAAAAAAGAAGAATGTATAAGGTACTTAGATAAATAAATTAAAATCGCACTTGTGCACCTTTTTTGTTATTTAATTTACTCAATATATTTAAAAAATATTGATACCTAGTTTCCATTGTAACAGTAACGCTACTATCATTTAATGTTAATTTCTCGATAGCGATTTTCAAAATTTCAAATTCCGATTTCTCAATCGGATAAACACCCGAAAAAACCATTGGTTTCGGTGCTTTAAACCCTAATAAAGGTTCAGTAACATGATCTTTCAGATGTAATGTATCGCCAATGATCGTTTCATTGGAAGATTTCATATTACAAGAAATGCATCCTATTTGACCTGCAAACCTAGAGCATGCATTAATACATTATTATCATGTAATTAATGTAGCATTATTATAAATTTCATATTTACAACTTATTTACAACTTCTTCAGAGGGTCTCAACAACGAAATAGTTCTAACTTCGTAAGGCTTCTTATTATATGTTGAAACAATGTGTTGTTTAAGGGATAAAAATCCTTCTTTGATATATATCAGTAAAATTGTTCCTTTATATTTTTCGTACCAGCTATCGAATATTAAAGCTCTGAATGGCTTGTCTCTACATACATCAGGGGGTGGAATTCTTTCAACTACAGCATCCAAGACTTTAGATACTCCAGTACCTAATTTAGCAGATATCTTTAACACATCTGACTCTTTTATATCAAATAATGTTTCTAACTGATTTAAAACTCTGTCGGGATTAGCATATTTTAAATCTATTTTATTGATCACTGGCACTATGACTAGATTGTGTTTAATGGCTAAGTAATAATTGGCCACAGTTTGTGCCTGTACACCATCATTTGCATCTACTATTAAAATTACTCCTTGGCAGGCAGTTAATGAACGGTGTACTTCAGCAGAGAAATCAACGTGTCCTGGTGTATCTATCAGGTTAAGCAGATATTTAATTCCTTTGTATGTGTAGTTAAGCGATGCTGTTTGCGCTTTAACAGTGATTCCACGTTCTTTCTCAACTTGTAGTTTATCCAATATTTGTTTACCAGAGTTGACTTTTATTGCACCTGTTATTTCCAGTAATCTGTCAGCAAGGGTGCTCTTACCATGATCAACATGTGCTATAATACTGAAATTACGGATATTTTCTATCGGTGTATCATATTCTCTAGCAACTTCTGAATTTGTAGAATAAAATTTATTGAGATACAAGAGTTGTCTAAAAATCAAGCGTAAATATACATAATTAAAATCAGTAATAAATAACTTTCTTTTTTTTTAACTCAAGATATTTACGGTTCTACTTATTAGTAGAAAAAAAGGTATGTAATACTGACCTTACGCGTATTTGGGTAAGATTATGATTTTGATAAAAAGACCGTACACGATAAGTAAATTTGTTCATCTTCATAATAATATAATACAATAATTACGAAATATTTTTAACATTGATTAGAAATTCAAATGTAACGATTTACGTACTGTTTTCTTAAATATTATATTATTTTCAGATTCAATTATATATTAAGATGCATTAAAAATTTATTCAAATTTTTCTGAATGAATATGAATATTAAGGCTACGCAGTGTACGAATATTAAGGTTATGTTTATATATCAAACAAAATTATACACCTTTATTAATAGATTCGTGAGGAATATAGAAGGGAAGCTGAATACTTAATTAGAAAAATATAATTGTAAATGTTCACAAATTAATTTTATTAAATAAGATTTTTACAATCAAAAAGTGGAACAATTTATGGACACTGAAATGCTAGCGCTGCGTACCGGTGAAAAGATGGAACTAAAATCTATTTGCTCTTGTTACATATTGCTTTCCTTATCTAACATAATATATAATTCTGTCTTTGTCGCACACTATTGTTTTTCTTGTCTTACACGTAATACCACCTATCGGAGAAAACATATTACCCGAGTATTATATTCCAGTTCTCACTGTTTCCAATAGATGACAGAACTTGAGTAAACAAAGAAAACAAGTGTCACACAAGCAAACATACCGTGAGAAATACAAGAAGAATAACGTATGCGATAAAGTTAGCAATAAGTCTAAGTACCTA
>CAJDYZ010009916.1:33049-43852 GCA_903986555.1 Heterotrigona itama | reverse complement strand
ATATATATATATATATATATATATATATAAAATGTAAAAATAAAAATAAAAAACATACGTATAATGAAAAAATACAATTTTGTTAATGTATTTTCAATATAGGAAGAATAATATATATATGGAAAAAATATATTATAGTTTATATATCACTCGCTATAATTGTTTAATGAAAAAATAATTTCACATATATAGTAAAGAAACGCCTAAAAAAAATTACACATTTATATTTGTTTGAAAAAGAATAACGTTGAAAATTAATTTGTTTAATAATATCAATTAACTATCAAATAATGTGATAATAATTAATAACAAATAAATGATACAATAGTGAGATAATGAATAAAAATCCTAATATTTTGTACACTAATTTATAAATTCAATTAAGTATTATATATTTAATTTATAAATAAAATATATTATTACTATTGTAACCGCGGTAACTTAGTAAAGTTACTATTTAATGCACGTGTATTATAATAGGTTAGGACATGAGTAATATTTTTAAAAAGTTAAAAATTTAATTACACATAAACGATGTAGCTAATATAAATTCTATTTTTATAATAGGAATGCAATTGTATAGCATTATTTAATTTTATTAAAACATTTTTAACAATGATAAGAACATTTATATTTTTCGATTTGGAAACAACTGGATTAATCACGAAGAGTTACATGCCAAAAATCACAGAAATGTCATTAATTGCAGTATCAAGAGCTGCTATATCTAATACTAAAGATAATTTACCAAGAGTTTTACAAAAACTTGTTTTGCCAATACATCCAAATGAACCTGTTACAAAGGAAATTCAAACACTAACAGGTATCTAATATTTCATTATTTTTAGTAAATAATTTTGCTAAACAAATTTCTTCATCTTTGCTCCAAACAAATTTCAACATCTTTTAATTTTTTCAGGTTTATCCAATGAAAATCTAAAAGAAGCTCAACATTTTAATTGCGAAGTATATAATTTAATAACGAATTTTATAAATCGACAAACAGCACCATCTTGTTTTGTAGCTTACAATGGGAATAATTACGACTATCCAATCTTTTTATCAGAGCTCAAAAATATTGAGAAGGTATATGCAATTTTATATCTTAATGTAATTTTTAAAAGTCATACATAATCTGACTTCTTCCTTTAAAGAATTTCAGTGAAGAAGTTTTAAGTATTGATATGCTACAATTAGTAAAGCTTTTTTACTCGCGTAAACAAAGTCCAACAAAGGTAATGAACACTGTACAGACTATTACTACTAGTTCTTCTTCGAATGAAGTTAGTAGTTTATTAAATGATGGTTATGATAAGATTTTATCAGATACATTAGATTCTATTATGAATACAAATTTTAATGATTATAACAAAAATAACACTTCTCCTAAAACTAAAAACACTATAATTCATTCTGATAGTTTATTTAATACTCCACAAACTTCTAACTATAAAAAGATGCAAGAAATTAATGAAAAAACTCCTGAAAATCAAATTATAAAATTGGAACATTCTAATAAAAATTTTCAGAATAAAAAAGAATATATTGTAAGAAGAAAATTGGATTTTACAAATAGTCAGCCAATTAATTTTAAATTGGGTAGTATTTATAAACATATTTTTGGTAAAACCCTTGAAGGTGCACATAGTGCAGAAAATGATTGTCTTACTATGATTCGTTGTGCTGTCAAATTAGGAAACTTCTTTCTGGAGTGGACAGACTGCAATGCAGTACCTTTAATTAATCATAGTATGAAACGAAATGTATGAAAATATATTAAATATATTATATTTTACACTTTTAAAAGTATGTATATGTTAAATTATATTAATTATATTAATTCCTTAACAGTCAACAATTTTTTTAACGAAACTCTTTAACAATAAAATTACAAATTCCTATCAAAAAGCTGGAACCATATCTTTATGATATATAGACATTATATCATATTTGAAATAAACTGTTAAATAATTGCAATATATTTTATTTTCTAAAAATAGTTCAAAAAGATAAAAAATTTAATATAAGATAATGTTATGTTATGATAATATAATATTATAAATGTAATTGTAAGTATTTAAAAATTATACAATAAAAATATAAGAATTTATAAAATATTTAAAAATTATAAATATTATTAAAATATTTATAATTGTTTATATGGGAATGCCTATAAAAAAAATCTATGATTAGAATTCACTTAGAGAATTATACAACAGTTATTTGTCCTTTCTGCATCATTTGTCATTTCTGTTTTCTCTGAAACTGTATGTAATTATGTATGTAATTATTGTATATTTCATTATGATATATTGATACATACCTGGAGGTTTATTAATTTCCTTCTGTAATAATGATAATTCTCTTGAATTTACTATAATTTTAAAAAATAATAGATTTAGATTTGATGTAGTTGAGCAGTACATAATCATTCTAAATTGTTACTCGTTTTTTTAAATATTATGATCTTTATAAATATTTTAATAAATATTTTGATTTAAAATCTACTACGACATGGCAAAAAGTTTTAAATCAAATAAACACATTTTATAAGAATATTTATAAAAATAATTCACAAGAACATAACTTACAAATATATTTTGCCAATATGAAATCATCATTCTCTGCATTCTTTTCAATATCGTTTATTATTCTTCTTAAACGATTAGCTATATTACACATTTGAGTACTGTGAATATTGGATAGTAAATTATGCTTTTCGTTCCAAAAATATTCTATCTTATGTTGATCAAAAGCATGATGTAATTCTTTAAGTATCTAAAACAAATGAATAATTTACATAGAGGATGTAATGCTTTATAAATTTTGTGAGTATATTGATTCTATATCTTGTATATTACTGTAAAAAAAAGTAATGTTTTAGATGTTTTAATATCCATATCGCTCTTTGATAATTTATTTACACACACTGTTTCGATGTAGTAACTTGCTATATTTTTCCACTTTTGTGTATCCCGTAATTTCTAAAAATAGAATAATATAATATCCTACAATTATACCAGAATTTAAATACTTAATTTATTACCTTCATTAAACGTATAATTGGTTTCGCAGGACCATACATTTTAAGTATTTCATTTTCTTGATGACAAAAAGAAAGTCTCCAACGATGACTGTCAACAAACTTACTATCCTTTTCTGGTATTGGAATTGCAAACCATTCTTTATTTCGACACTAAAAATAAAAACCGTTTACAATGTAAGTGTCTTCATTTATTTCAAGAATGTAATATATACACAAACCTGTTTAAGTATATGAAATTTTGACGTAAGTCGTTCAATGACTCTTATATCAAATGATAATGCTGGTACTAAATCAATAGATATACGTTCAATTTCAATATCAATATGATGTGGAACATCTATTATTAATGTAATAGCAGGGCCATTTTCACTTTTTCTAATTTTTACTGTAAAATCATCGACTGATAATTCACGTTGATTTCCAATCCTTGGTAAAGTATTAATAACTTGATCTACAATTTTTTTAATCCAACAACGAAAACTACTTGGTTTCAGAATGCCATAAAAAATTAATTTTTCAAGTGTCCTAATGTTTTAATAAAAATATGATAAAATTCTTTATATATTTTATATGTAATAATTATAACTGCTTTTTAACCTTCTTTCCTGACTTGTTAAATGATGAACTTTTGCTGTATTATATGCTCGTATATTATCTGTATCTATAGATAATTTAACATAAGCTGGCGAAACTGGACAAAACTAAACAAAAAAGAAAGCACATATTATCATAAAATTAAATATAATTTAAATATTAAGTTATACGTACATTAATACTAGAATTATTAATAGGGATCTCCAAAATAATATTTAAATCAAATTCATTTGGTTCTTCTATTTTTGTGTTTTTATAAAAACTGCCACAGTAAATAATTTTTTTGTACATTTTTTCAAATAATGAATCTTTTCCTTTCATATGTTTAATTAAGGTTTCAATTACCTATTAAATTAAATTATAATAATAAATATAAATACAAATACCAATAGAAAATTCAACTCATTAAATACATTTTTAAATATTTGATATAATCTGATCAACAATTTAAGCAAGAAAACATACCTGGTTTAAGAAAATATTAATTGTGTGTAATTTTTCTTGTTGCAGTGATATAAACATTTTACTTATTTTATTAAGTACTGTATCGTCACGAAAATGTCTCTCTAATTCTCTGTTATTTTCCATCTGTATATGCAGAGAAAAATATTTTAAAGTACTGCTCAATCTATATAAAACTATATGTTGAAATCTATATAAAATTATAATACACATTCACTGACCTTGAAAATATGTTAATGATCTTCCTTTTTCTAAGAAAAAAAAAGCAGCAAAATGTAACATCATAAATAAGACATCATAAGTAACAACATCATAAATAAGATTATACATTAATCTTACATAAGATTTTATAGTAAATAGATTGTGAATTTGTATGCATTTATAGGAAATTATATACATAATAAAAAATATATACATAAAAATATAGGAAATTATATACATAATAAAAAATATATACATAAAAAAAATATATAAAAAATCCAAAGTACATATAGTGCTTTCCATATGTATATATAGTTTTTGATATGTAAAACAATTTTCTACAATATTTAAGTTCCAGTTTCTTTTAAGTACATTCTATGAATTTGCATAAAAATTCACAATCTAATAAATTACATGCTAAAATTTGAATAAAAGACATAGCTCACTTAAATGAAAAAAACAGATATTTAAATTACAAACATAAGTTATTTATTATACTTTATTATTAAGTTATTTATTATACTTTATATACTTTATATACTTTATATACTTTATATAGTACTTTTTAAGTTTTTATTATACTTTTTAAACATGCACTTAGAACTACAACATTGAACACACTTTAAACGTGTAGTATTGCAGACGACTTAATTGTTTCAACTGATTGGCAGAGTTCTGTTAGTAGTATATATAATGTTCAGAAACTCGTACAACCTCTGCAGCTATTAAGAAATGCAATATTTATAAGCAATATTTCTAAGAAACGCATTGAGAATAAAAATAAAACCGACATAAATAATTAAGTTAGCTAGTTAGCTAGTTAGATATACATTTTTTAGCTACATTTTTTAGCTAGTTAGATATCAATGAAAACATATTTTAATAATTTTTAATTTTTTAATTGTCACCTGTTATTTTATATAAAATATTTCATATAAAATATGTTTTTCTTTACATATGCATGCTATACTTAATATATGCAGTAAATATACATAATTATTTACATCTTCAAGACAACATAAATATATTTATTATCAATTATTCAATACTTTTCGATCATATTTTTCAATATGGTAATTATACAGAAGATTCGAGAATGATTTGTAAAAAATTTAATTTAAAAATTTAAAATTTAATTTAAAAATTTAATTTTTAGATTTAAAAAAAATTGTCGGTGGATAAATCAGTAATGAAAATAAAAAAATATATTTATATTTATTTCTTAATTCATTTGCTCATGTTAACTCATTCATTAACTTATTCTCACGATATAAAGAAAGATTACAATTTATTATTCAAAATGTGTTAAAATAAGATTTATTTTTATTGAGTTAGATCCAAAATCTTCGCGCAAATTAGTCTTAATCTTTGTAACATGTGACTTCCGATGTCGTTATGTTTTTTAAAAATATCATTTAATTCGTCACATATTTTGCTCACGTATTCATCGAGATCATTTAAAGACGAATTTTCATCGATGGACTCGATTTCCAATTTAGCAAGCTTTTCGTCCCTCTGAGAGTCATCGTAATTGTTGCAAATATGGCAAACATTTTTTGCATGCTTGGCTATTTGCTGCAGGTAGCCATCAACATTCGAGAAATCATGAAGTTCGTAATAAGTCGTGCCAGAAAGATAAGCCGGTAAAGAATCTCTCAATGATGATTTTTTTGTTATCGCAGCTGCCATTTTAGTGACGAGTTCTTCGTTCGGACACATATGAGCAACATGATCAAACGATTCAAAAGCTTCTTGTCGTACCCATGGATTTTCATCTTCCAGAAGTCGACAATTGAACTCTGATAAGGCATTAATCGTTTTGATTCCACAGCAGTCAAGAGAGTCGATATTATTCTGCAAATAGTGTGACGCTATCGCCTTCACATATGGCGGAAAATACGAAAGTGAGGTTAAAACTGCATCTAGAATCTGAAATCATTAAATGTAATTATTAATGGCCGCTGTGACTCGATATACTTAATACGAGATTTATCAAAGAAACTTTTCTTATTTAATTTATTAGTGATAAGTGATCAAGTAATAAATCAAGTATTAATTAACGAAAAGTAGTACGAGTAAAGTAATTTTCTACTGAAAAATAAATGAAAAACGAGGTATATAAAATAGAGGTATATAAAATAGATTGAAATCAAGAGGTATATAAAATAGATTGAAAACATAATTATAACTAAATTAAAAGCTTTATGTATTTTATGTAATATATTTTAAAACACATTTTTTAAAATACATTTCACCTTTCATTTTCTATTTCTATGCCTTTCTAAATTATAACATTACAATTTTATCTACATAAAATAATACTTAAAATTTAAATATTTAATTTATCTAAAAAAAAATATATATATATATATATATACCGAGAAGAAAGTATCGTCCTGAATTTTTTCAGGTTGCGTAGCACTGAATAGTTTCGACATAAATTCCGATAATATATCCAATTGTCTGCCTTCGAAAATTTCGATTGTGCTAGCAATAGAGTTCCATATCTGAGATAGAATATCAATAGTATTTCTCTCATCCGTGTAACTAAGTTTTCCGATCAATAGCATCAGCGTTGTCTTTTAACGAAGAAAATTAAAATTATTATTAAAATTTATTATAATATGATGTAAAGTATGCTATTAAAAAAAAATCAATCAAAAATTTATTTATTATTTACTCTGGAATATAACTTACGATACGATTCCAATTTTGTACAGTGGGTTGCCGCTGCAATTCAGCGAAAGTGCGCGGGATCTCGTTTAATACGCACGCCAGTCGATTCTGCAAGAATAGTTTCGTTCTGGAGGGCAAAAACCGCGCGACAGGCAACCAGAATGGATTTTCAAGATCATCGAGCTCCATGATAAGGGTGTGCTTCGCTTCCTCCGACAGCAAATTGTACAATCTTCCAATTAAGCTCTCCAACATAACGACTTCGAAACTGTTACTACGTTTCATTAAAACAGCATAGACGTTCAATAAGTATTTCACGTGATTGGCACAAAGTTCTGAAGAGCCAATACTGGAAAAAAAGTATTATGTTGTAGAAGCAGACGACACTCGGAAAATTCATTTACATCAAAGAGGACAGTATTTTATAAATAACTATTTCTGAACTAGAAGACCAATTACATTATGAACGTGGCTGCTACTTTAAAAGTAATGATCAAGTGTAAAAATTAAGATTACGATAAGATTCAATTTACAAACCGGTCAACAAAGCACCAAATATCTGAGCTGAGCAAAGAACTCCAAAATTGATTGCCTAGCAAATATTTCAATAAAATCAATTCAATAGCATGAAATCCGTCTGGAGGAATTTGGCTGATCAGTCCACAAATTGGTACTATCGTAGCCTCGTATATCGAAGCAGATCTCGGTCTTTCACCAATGTCGTGTATACCTGGTAATCTCACTTGACCCACACAAATCTCTTCCTGCACTTTTTAGGTACAAAGGTACAAATATAAATATTTTCGAACTTGTTTTAAGGCCTATACGGTTTATGTGTTTGTCAATGTATGAGTATGATTGAAATTAATAAGACTTATTTATTTCTTATTTATTTATTACTTATTTATTCTAAATTAATTAATTAAATTTATTCTAAATTAATTACTTATTTATTCTAAATTAATAAGACTTATTTATTTCTTATTTATTTATTACTTATTTATTTCTTTTTTTATTTAATAAATATTAAACGGCATTCAAAGTGGAATACTTACAGTAGTTAATGTTGCTTAATACGACATCGATAATCGATTCAGCACCTAATGTCCATTTACAATGATGCTCGTATGGCATGTTAATTAGTTTTTTCATGATATTAATCGTTAACAAATGGTAGCCTAATTTATCAACATTCGTCTGATTTCCATAATCGAAGAAAACCTAAAATATTTTAGTAATATCGAATAACATAGAATACATACTAATTCGTTCATTATACTTCGTGGACAAACCTGTTTAAAGTCAGACGATTTGAAAATGGTATTTAAAAGTGGCTCGGACCCCTTCGAGATTTGAACGTTTATTAATTCGATTAAATTGCTGTCGATCTGCGATTTTTTTAAACATAATGGGGAGCACCTAATTGCAGAGAACGAATGCAGAAATATTTCAAATCGATCGAAAGAGAATAAATGAAATGAAAGATACTACCTGTGCATTTTTAATAAAAGTTCGATCGCAAACGAGAGGATTTCGTTATTCACGTGTGAACAATAGACGGCAAATAATCTGTCCAAAATTTTTAACGAATGACCAATAACTTTTATTTTTCGTTCTTCGACTCGATCAGTTGGATCCTAAGTAAATGTAATGGGGAAAAAAAATTTATAAAAAGACATTTATTCATTTATACGATGTACAATTCGGATATTCGTTTTTGTTTTTAACTTCCTAATATTTGTTACCTAGAATATTATTATATAAAAAAAAAAACATTCTGAAACATTGATTTAGTAGCAAATAATCGGATTTGTAATTATAAATAATTTCAACTTTCGACTTTAACTATGAGAATCCCAAATAGCGCAACATTAGGAAAACAAAAAGTGAAACATTTCTCATGCTTTTCATATAGAATTTGACATTAAAACGTACCTGGCAAAATAAAAGCATGGACGATATGTCTTTTGTTAATTGGGCAAGGTGCAGCGTGACGCTCGTGACATTCGTTTGTTTTACGTGATGTTCGTTTACAATCGCTAATTTGCCAAACATCTTCGACGTTTCTACGAACGTTTTCAGATCCAATTCGTGCGCAACGGTGGCGAACAATCCGATCGAATCGATCACTGTTTTTAACAGACAACGTTTGAACAAAATGCATCGATGATTATTATTATAATAGACAATAATTTATAATCTATGTATTAAGAACAGAACAGTGAAACAATGTCAAATTTATGCGAAATTATTGCGCAACAATTCTGAAAATCTGAGAATCTAAAAGTCTAAAAGTCTACTTTTAGATTGGAAATTTTACAATTTGACAAATCTGAGAATTTGAGAGACGTTGAAATGAATGATGTGTGTTGTGTTGATGCAACATTGACCATTAAATTAAATAGAGCGTCTTCTTTCCTGTACTCGGCGTACTCCGATAAAGATAAAGATAGTTCGCGTTAAAGAATCGTTAAGACATAATAGGATCGCTCACCTTTTATCAACAGTTCCGTTTCCGATTCCGTATCCGTGTCGAAGACTATTACACCGTCTAAAGTGGCCAGAAATAGATTCAAGATCGTTTTCACCTTGCGAAAGAGGCTCGTTAATTCCTCCGATACGTCCTCGAATAAAGTACCGTATAATTTTTTACTGTAATCGTTTTCAGATCGAAAGTCATATCATTCACATTTGCTATCACGTATTCTTATTCGATGAAAAATAAAATTATCACGTAACATCACAATTGCTAATATCAATGTAGATTCATACTTTTTGTGAATACAAATAAAAAGAAAAGTTGTCCATCATATAAATAATAATCAAGATGCTACGATGGGTGTTTCATTTCAAATTTGCATCTCTAAATATTCTATAAGTGCATACAAATTTACAATTCACAATAATTAACCAGAAAATTGAAAATAATTAATCAGGCAATTAAAAAAAAAAGAGGAAAAAGGAAAGACGACTGGAGAAAGGTCTTTGAACATTTGTCTCACCTTGCTCTACAATGTTCGAATATTAATTTAATCGTAAGAAGCACGTTCTCCACTATGCACTTAAGATCAATGGCAGTTGTTTTATGAAGTTCCGACACGCGTTCCATAGATTTTTCCCATACGCTCAATAATTCGTGACACACGAGCAATTGTCGTTTCGCGTCCTCCACCGTATCTCCATCCAGATTTGCATTTACTATCTCATCAATTTTCTTTAGAGCCTTCGAATGGTCATAAAATTTGAAACAATAATTAGTTATACCAGACGTTCAATTAACCAAATACTTAAGTGTATCTTGAAATTCTCAAAAGAATGTAACTTTATGCGAAAGAATTTTCTTCGAAAAATTAGAAATTTTCCCTTTGTCGAGGCATGAAAATTCGAATGTTAAATACCGTGTAATTGTATATGAGATACTTCTTTACCTCGGATAAAAGATTATAGGCGAAAGGGAGCGTTTCGTTGAAAATTTTCTTATCCAGTAGATTATCCGAGCATGAAGACAAAGATTGTTGCAGAGCTTGCTGCAATGATTCTGCGTCGTATCTGCTGATCAAATTCTCCAAGGCATCGTGATCATAATGACGTTAAGAAAAATCAACATTAAGAGCAACAATATTAAAAAATTAGAATGTAACATTATTCTAAAGGATATTTTTAACTTGGACGAATAATCCTCGATACTTTTGTCATTATCCGAAATCGAATCATCTAACAAAGAGGTAAAAGAAGTCTCGCTTGCCATTTCACTGAAAACAGAATTGTGATGTTAATTTCTAAGAAAATTTTTACGAAACATTGCGTCCGTGCAATATTAAAAA
>CAJDYZ010009916.1:0-10909 GCA_903986555.1 Heterotrigona itama | reverse complement strand
TATATATATATATATATATATATCTATATACTTGCGATAATTTAATAACATTTTAATACTGAAATAATGTATTTGAATAGATAACATATATATTTGATTTATACAATCGTTATGTATTCATTAAAATTTAATGTAAGAAATGTTCTTTCTTAAATTTTACATTTTTATATCAATATTATGTATTTCCCTTAAAATACCGTATATATATACGTATCGTAGAAAAAAATCCGACAAAGTTTAAAATAGATAACAAGGAGTTGACGGTTCAACGAAGTTTTATTGAACAAACGCGAGAAGAAGTTAAAGTAATACTACTAGTTTAATTTCACATCTTTAAAAAAATATATATTCATCGATCTTATTGATCTTACTAATTTGTTCCAGATCATGAAGGATAAAATGAATTTAAGTAGAGGTCGGGATCGAGATAATACAGCACGACAGGTTTGTTAAATTTACTCTATTAATTTCCACAATTGGTTACTTTGATTTTCAGACATATTTAATAGAAGTATCAATAAAAATGCCGATAACATAAAAAACATCATAAGAAATATAAGACATAGTGTGATTATATTATATTACTTAATGTGTATAAAGTTACTTAACATTACTTATGTTTATTAGTTAAATGTTTAAATAAAACTAATTCGTATTTTCTCTCTTATATTTAACTTTTGTAGCATAATTAGTTGCAATATATTTAAATTTATAAATGAAACTGAAAGTAAAGAATGATATAAATGTACTGTCTTTTATACGTTCAAATTTCGCTCGCAAATTTCTATCGTACACATTGCGACATCTATGCGAAGCTGTCAAATTCTGTCGATAATATTGATAGTGATTATTAAATTTACTTGTTTATTTCTCTTAACGATTTCTTATGGATTTACAAATAAAACACTATTAATTGGAATTGCAGAAATGTGAAAATGGTTTACACGGTAAATCAGTATTTATATTATTATTATATTATTACCGTAATTCATAAAATAAACAATTTTTATAATACAATAATTTAAATTGTGTATTTATCAAATGAATCATCAAATATTTGCAGTAATTTACACCTTTTTTAAATTATATCAATAAATATTGTATGATTATATTTATGTGTTAACTTTTTGATTTAACAATTTGTATATTTATATTTTTTTATTTGTTACAGCCACTTTTGGATAACAGTCCTGCTCGAGTTCCTGTCAATCATGGCACAACAAAGTACAGTAAATTGGAAAATGAAATTGATAGCCCAAATAGACAGTTTTTGAATGACACGTTACAACAACAAAATGATATGATAAGGCAACAAGATGAACAACTAGATATGATAGGTGAAAGCATTGGAACGCTTAAAACAGTATCCAGACAAATTAATACTGAATTAGATGAACAAGCAGTGTGAGTTTTTAATTAGTACTATTAAATTTATTGCTGTTAATAAATTTACTGTTTAGATAAAGATAGTTTTAATCATTTCAGTATGCTAGATGAATTTGGTAATGAGTTGGAGGTGACGGATTCTAAACTCGATGCAACAATGAAAAAAATGGCCAAAGTTCTTCATATGAGTAATGGTAATTATAATAATTACATTCCTGCTCCTACTACTGCAACATCTAGTGTTTCTGATCTTGCCTCTAAACCTTCTTCTCTATCATCCTTATCAAATACAATAACTAATTGTTTCTTATGTTCTGGAGATTAAATTAATATTTTTACTATAATTTTACCATAATTATTCAGTAATATTTATAAACTGTATTTCTTTGCTTAACCATCTTTTTGTTCAAATTTATTTAAAATATTAATTTGGCTTTATTATTGGCATATAGTTTTTATATAATACAAAATTAATCATTTTTAACATTTACTGAAAAATTATGGAATTGTGTAATGAATCTAATAATCTATTTTGTCTTTAGAATAACATTGCACATTGCGATTATCCATAAATAAGTCATTTCCTATACACTCTTTTCATTAATTTAAACTGATATTTAGCACTATTGCACCATTTTTAATCATTTAATTCTTCTTATTAAATATATATAGGATTATAGAGTGATATATGATTATTTAGAAAAAGTTATTTATTGGAGAGTAGAAGTCTCATTAAATTGAAGTTACTTTAAAGCAAGAAATCAATAAAATAAACAGTAAGTAAAATAAACTAATTTTTTTTTGTGATTCATACATTATAAAGTGAAATATCTATTTCATATTTTTTAATTTTATTCATAAATAAAATTGTCTGTAAACAAAGCAAATTATTTGTTATTTGTCAAATAATTAAAGTTTTAGCAAAATATTAATAAGAAATTAAAACATTTTATAAACATAAAATAAAAGTAAAAATTGATCGATATACTTAGTAATAATCACTACCCAAACTATAAAATATTTTTCTATTATTTTATTAATTTTTTTACTTTTTATAAAAATTTAAAATTTATATTTTAATATTTACCTTTTTATGATTTTTATGCTTTTTCTATGTGATATATTCAAATTTAGTATCTTTTAAACGTTATATTTATTTTTATTCTTACTGTAACAAAAATAAATAAAAACAAAGAAAGTTAATTTTTTAATATAAGCAATTGTGTGAAAACCTATGTATATAAAATATTTAGGACATTTATAAATTATAAAAGAGTTGTGTATATTTAAATTTAGTAATTGCTAAAAATGTAGTATTAAAATGGACCAGTTGCAATTTCAAAATAATAGTTAACTTTAAAACAGTACAGTTCAAGTAATTATTATTTGCATATAGGCACTAAACAGTAGTATGAAATTCAATAACATTTAAAAAAGGTTATATCAAAAAATTATAAATAAATAAATGAATTGTATATAAATATTTCAATATATAAAAATATATAAAAGAACAATTTAGATCATTAAAAGAATTTTAAAATATTGCCAAATATTTCAGGGCATGTATCAAGGTAAAAAAAAGTAGCACAAGTAATTTGTGCCTGAAAAAATTTTAATGTCATAGATTTATAGACAGATACATATAGACATACTATTAGAGAAACAATATGTTTTAAAACTTCTGATACTTCTACTTCCAATGTATACAACATGTGATATTAATATATTGATTAAAGCATAGACGAAAATAGTTTAGGATCCAGTAGTATGAAATATTTATGATTGTGAAAATACCAGTCAGTGTATAACGAATGTAAATGAAAATATAAAGTTTAAAAAAAAAATGTTGAAGGGAAAGAAGAGAAAAATGTAAAAACAATTATTTGTACGTATGGTGATTGTTGATTGATTGTTTCTCAATGCGAATGAAATCGTTCATAAGTACTATGAAATTTAGTGACTGTAGATAATCTGAAGTTCTTCTCCATTTTAAGAAAACAAAAAGTAATAAAATGAGTTAAAAATTAGAAACTGAATCGTTTATTCATTGTTAGAACAATGTTGATAATATAATGTTGTGAATTCATATATAAAAGAAAAATTGTTTATTCTAGTTTGTATTTAAAAACTAAAAGAAAAAATTATACTTTATTATTTCACATAAATGACCAATTGTGAAGACATACTGATAAATAAAATTCAAGACTTACTTATTTATACTGTACATGTTACTGCAAAGTACCACAAACTCCTATCCATTCAAGCAATATTTACAACAGTATTATATAAAGAATTTATTACAAATTGAATTCTGTGCTTGAGAGATAATAATTTTTATTGAAAGAAATTTTCAGTAACATCCAGTTTTTATAATATTTATAGAATCAATATAAAATCTCTCAATCATGGAATATGATTTTTTTCACTTAAAATATGTTTATAAATGTAAGTGTTGATAATATAATGTTGTGTAGATACGTCATTCTTTTCTTTTTTGCTTTTATATGTTTATGCGATAATAATTTTGTTTCATATGTTTATGAAATTTCTAAAAGATAAATATAAGAATTATTATTTTGGTGCTTTTGTAATTTAATAATTGTTACAATTGCTGCTTATTATATATAAACAAGATAAACTCAAATTATATCTTTAAAAATCATTTAAATTGCTAAATTAATTTATGATATTGATTCTTTGCACTCTCAATATTATTAAAGCATGTAGTGAATGTGACAAATATCTTTTAAAATGTACAAAAAATTAAATCTTTTTCTTATATCCTATAACATATATTATTTTTTTAATACTTTGATGCTTACCAAACTTAGTATTTGAGTGCAGAGTACCAATATAAAAAATTAGTACTATTATGAAATGCTTGTTAAAGAGTGCATGTTGAAAGTAATATATAATATTTACTGTCTGAAGAAGGGCCAAATACACAATTATTAATTTTTCTTATATAATATGCCATATATGACTCATTTAATTTTACCATCATTCAATGAATGATGATAAAATCTTTTGATTCTGACTACTTTCTTTATAAGTGACGCATGTGATGTTACTTTCCGTTTGTTTTAGATCGGAGACAATGGGTAGCCATTGGAGTGTTGACTGCTATATTGGTGTTTCTAATAATTTTATTTATAATTAAGTGAATCATTTAATTTCCTAGTTTTCTTAAGAATTTATTGGTTCTTCTTCATAGCATTTAGTCGAATGCGTTACATTCTGTTTATGAATTATTAATAGCGATATTCTATGATCTATTATAATAAATATTTACAGTTATATTTTTGACAGGGTCTTTATGAATTCCCTTTCCCAAATGCAGGTAATAGTTAAATTAAAATATTCATATATTTTGTATACGTACATTATATCGATTTCGATATAATGATATTTGATGAAATCGAATTTGATATGTAATGATGTTTCACAAAAGTAAGTATCTTTTTTATCTTATTTTTTAGGTTTTGGTATATTAATACATCACATTAGATATTCTCCGACGATTGTTTATTTTTTATTCATATTAGATATGTATCAATATTTTTATAAAAATGTTACATTACATATAAAAATGTTATACGATGATACATATTGTAAAATATATTTGAATTTCTGTTTTTCTTTCGATTCTAAAAATGTTTTTCTGGTCTTTGATATTCCATAAATAAGTTATACAATGTATTACATTCGATTTTGTATATTAGAAATTAAAACAATTGTCTTCTTTCGAAGGAACTTTTGAAGGTTTCGAACTTAAAAGGAGGCTTAAAAATATGGCAATTACAATAAAATGACTGTATATAGATACTATATACATGTTTGTACATACGTACAAATAAGTTGTATTACAAAAATGTTGAATAAATTGAATAATGCAAGTGGTCTGGTAATGATAGCGGGAAGACATGTCTACTATATAAAATCTTTGGTATGACCATTACTTTAGTCGCTTGTACATATAACATTAATCAAGAAAAAATGCAAGATCATATTACAAATGATATGTTAAATAAAATGATTTAAGTGTAAATATACAGATAATCCTGCTCGTATAGTATAACATATTTAGTTTTACTATAAGTTGATGATCAAAATATACTTCATAATTCTTATAACATACAATATATATTTTGGATTTAGATATATAATTAATTTTCCAGTTATTATTTCGAACATATGTTTATGCATTTCTTATTTTTTTTCAATGCATATAAGGCACTTCTAGCGCTATGAAATGAAATGATCGTACTTAACTTTTAATAGAGTTTAGGGTTCGAGCCGTAGACGTTTATTACAAAAAGTAGGCAAAACTTTTCTTATGTCATCAATGTTATCAACCTCCATTCTTAATCTACTGACTTCATCTTCATAATTCTTTACCCACTGTGTTTGTAAATTTTTTGCATCCGTTAAATTACGAATTCTTTGATCTAGATTTGCAGCTATAATTTCTTTTTCAACTGCAGCTAAACGTTCTTCTAATGGATTTAAATAAGAATCATCTAAAATATAAAATTTTAAATCTGTGAAAAGGATAGAAAAAATTGAAAAATTACGATAGTACAAAACATACCAATTTCCGGTAAATTTTCAAGTTCTTTTATTATTTTAGCTACTTCATCCAGAGCTTTATCGACTTGCTGTGACGCTAATGTTACGTTACTTTTAGCTAAACCAACTTTATGATTCGCCTAAAAATGATTAAATTATAATAATTATATTATTACAATATAATAGTTATATAAAAATATCAGGTGCAATTAAGATCTTACTTCATTTGTAATGTTAGTATCCTGACTACTTTGACTTTCGTATTCCCTCATCATAGAATCTGTGATATCAACTCTTTGATGTAATTTTTCAGCTTCATTTCCTACACGAAGCGCTATTATTTTAGTTTTATTTGCTTCAGTTCTAATAGTGTTCGCTTTCGCACTAGCCTTTTCCGCATATGCCTAATGTACATGTTTAGCATATAATAAATTATATTTTATTATACACATGAAATAAATTATACTAACCTGAGCATCTTGCGCTATCTTACGTGCACGTTCGGCTTTATCTTCAGAACCATTTAATATATTTTCAGCTTGTAAAGCTTTCTCTGTGGCATTCATAATTAATGACTCAATGTCTTTTATGTTCTTTAGAGCATCTTGAGCTTTTACACGTTCTCTCTCTACTTCAGCATTAAATTCTAAAAATAATATTATAATTGAGAAATATATTCATTTCCTCTTTTTGACGGAGGAAATTTATCATTATTAATAAAAGTAATTGATATAATGTATACCGCTTAATTTCTGTAATGTTTCCTGAGCTTCTTTTAAAGTCTGATCTCCTCGTTTGACAGCATCATCCACTTTTTCATTTGCTTTATCCAGTTCGGCTAAAAGTTCAGCAGTAGCCGCTTGTTGATCTTGTGCTCGTTCTATTAACTCGTCGCTCTTTTTTACTTTTTCTACTATTTCATTTATAAAATTTTCATTTTCATCTAACAGCAATTGTGCTTGTTCTTTTAATCGTAATCCCTACGATGTATGTATTTCACTATAGGTATTTGAGTTATTTTTCGTAATAATAATATTTGTTACAGTTTAAATTTACCTCATTGTTTACGTCTTCAACTTGATTTTTCAATTGTTCAATGTCAACAGGTGGAAGTGCTAAATCGAGAATCAGTAAATCTATTGCTTCTTGTGAAACAGCGGTTGATTTAGTGGCTGCTATGCTGGTAAGATTTTTCACTTCGTTCATGCGATGCTCTAACAACTCCAATTTATTTTCTAATCCTCTAATATCATCACTAAATACAAAATAAATTTTTAAAGGAAATATAATACGGATAAAATGATCTCAAAAACATTCAACATTCATAGATATCAGTCAATAAATAAATACATACGTCATGTTAGAATATTTTGCTATAGCTTTTTTTGCAAGACTATAAGCTTCTATTGTTGTATTTCGAGCTTGTTCTGCTAGCGCATGAATTTTTTTTGCTTCATTAACATTTCTGTAAATGATAGATATTGATTAGGAAAAAGTACTAAAGATTTATAAGATTAAATTACTTACAATTCAGCTAACAGACGTGCGTCCTGCGCGATTGAAGTCATTTGTATATTCTGTTGGCCAACTTGATCTGCACGTGATTTAGCTTTTGACAATGCAGTTGCTCCGTCTGTGGCTAAATAATCTTCTGTATCCTAGCAAGTGTAAAATTTGATTTGAACATTTATCTTCGTGAATTTAATTTCATAAAATCATATCAATATTATTCTTACAGTTAATTGAGCGTGTATCTTATCCAGCACTTTTTCTGCCTTGTCAATATTCATCAAACCCTCTGAAGTAGTTTTATATGCGTCGAAAGCAGTCAAATTTACAGTTTGTGCAATATCTTCAATTTCATTCAGCTGATTACGTAATTCATCAAGTTGTTCCACCAAGGTTTTATTTTCGCCTACATTTTTTCAAAACATTTTTTTATATAATTCCACTTAAAAAATATAAATTGATACATTGAATAAATTACACTTACTACCGGAGCCTTGTTTAGCAATTTGTAAAAGATTTTTTACTTTATCTTGTACGATTTTCAATTCTTTCTCGAAGTCCGAATCTTTTATAACTGTCGGGCTGCTGTTAATTTTTTTAAGTGTATTTTCTAACTCTGCTAAACGTTCCCTATGATTATTAGCCGCAGCTTGAACAAGATTATAACAATCGGGACAATCGACGCATCCATTTTGTCTATTATGTTTGTTTTCTTTGCAACGATCACAGCGTCTTCCTTCTACATTGGGGAAACACTATAATACAGCAATGATTGTTCTAATTAATCTGCATAAATTAAACTTTTCATTATATAATACAATATTTCATAAACGTACTGGACATTGTCCACTAGCGTCACACTGCAAGTCTTGAGAACCGATATTATCACAATCACAAGGCTTGCAACCTTCCCTGCTGAATCCGTATTGATAAGAAACACATGCATCACAATGTTGTCCAGTAATACCAGGCCTGCATTCACATTGACCAGTAACGGGATTGCAAGTACGATTGTAGGATCCTTCAGCATCACAATTGCAAGGCACGCATCCCTAAAATATATGTATATAATTATTTAACTTATTGTTCTATTATCTATTGTAATAATTTGAAATACCTCTCCACTAAGTATATGATAATATCCTTCTTCACATTTATCACAATTTCGACCGATTACGTGAGGCTTGCAAGTACAATGTCCTGTTAATTGTTCACAAGGTGCTACTCTACCATCGTTTAGTTCAATTGTGCCTGGCGGGAAACACTGACATAATTTACATCCATCTTCTTTACGATCAGACAATGCGTCTCCGTAATAACCTGTTAAGTGTGCATTATATATTGTCATTCATAGTTTCGAAAAAGAGCGTGAAATGTAAGAAAGTTATATATTATTTACCTGAAAGGCATTCTTCGCAATGAAAACCAGCAGTATTATTTACACACTTCAAACATTCACCAGTTTCGTGATTGCAATTTCTTACAGCGTTTAAGTCAATATTATTGTTACAATCGCAAGACCTGCAGGCTATACCCTTTTCAGGATTTCCAAAATAGCCATCCGAACATGTTTCACATCTAGGTCCTAAAATAAAAAGCAATATAAATAATAGAACTATTTAGACACATTTTCTTCAAAAATATTTTTACCTGTTCTACCCAGTGGACATTCGGAACAAATTGGATCTGGATTATTGCCAAGCAATATACAAGGTCCATTGTCAGGACAGGGACATGGTTTACAATCATCGGATGTACCCTTTAATGGGTGACCGTAATATCCACGTTTACACAATTCACAATTACTACCGGCCGTATTATGTTCGCAAATACATTGTCCTGAAATAAATCGGAAGATATTAGAATAAATTTTTATATTAATCCTTTTATTATAAATTCATTCTGGAAGAAAGTCCTACCAGTTTCAGCTTCACAAATATCTGCATGATTGTTGCAATTACAAGGGACGCAAAGTGCAAAAGGACCACCGTTCGGCGGATCATGATGGAATCCAGGTGCACAAGATTCACAAAATTGGCCTACATAACCGTGGGGACATTGGCAATGTTCCACCCAATCAGCAGTTTCACCCGCAGCACCACGAAGAGCTGTCTCCAACTTAACATCGTCTAAGAATCCTCGACCTGCAGGGAAAAAACTACATGCATTGGAAACTTCATAAATACAATTTTATCTATGAATTTTAATTAAGATACCTTGATGCGTATAAGTGCCACGAATTTTAATAGCTGTTAAGTTTGACAAAATGGACATAAATGCTCGAGAAGAAAGGCGAGGTTCCCAACCGTAGCTAGGATGTTCGTGCAATTTGAAACGATATTCATGCGGCTGAAATTATTTTTTTAATAATTAGTAACCTATTAATATGATTATTACGTTACTTTACTTACTGTTACTGAAGGTAAATAATTATTTTGCCCGAAAATCGGTTGTGTGATTTGTTCTCCGTTTGCTCCCTCGAGTATTATATCACGAATAGTGGGTGCTGGACCAGCTTCACCAATTCTTAGTGTAAATGATAAGTCTTGGTTATAAGATGCGCGTTGATCACCAAGGAATCTATCTGCAGTTAATTAAATTCCTTATCAATAAGAAGTATATTTAGTTAGTACAAGAAAAACTATATATCCTTGTGCTTATTTTTCGTAATTCAAATTTTATCTTTTTCTAATTCCTATAAAAGAAAAAGGTTTATTGTGTATCTATATTTACCGGGTGCAATAAAATAAACATTATCTCGATCCAGTGCCGTGGCATATATCGTTTGAGTAAGAGGATCGTAATGAAGTGGTATCGAGTTACCAGCTACAGTAGCTCTCCATCGCTCAGCTCCTCTCACAAACATACTCTCAATTACAACTTTAGAATAGCCGGTCGCCGGCCTGCATACTGAGGAATGACCGTAACAGAAGCACGGTGTACAACCGAATTCATTATCCATTGCAAGATTAAAAAATCCTGGTTTACATCTGTTTTATAGTAAAATAAAAAAATGGTATTGCTACTTAGTTTCTCACATTCGCAATGCTGAAAAGGAAAACGATGATATAAATATACTAACACTCGACATCGCTTCCCTTCGACATTTTCTTTACAGATGCAAACACCACTAATGGGATCGCAGTTTGGTGCATTCGTGAGGGAACCGGCTGGATTACATTCGCACGAAATACAACCGTATGAACCAAAGTTATAATAATTCGCTCCACAACGATCGCACTTGTCACCCGTTACACCAGGTTTGCACTGACATTTTCCTTCGCTATTGCACTGTAAACTTCTTGAACCTATAAAATTGAACATTTATTAATTTGTTATATTTTTAATACCAATGTCTTTTAATATTAAAATTTTTATATTAATATTATATTCTAATATTAATATTTTTAATTTGTTATATTTTTAATATTAATAATCATATTAA
>CAJDYZ010009912.1:31213-41596 GCA_903986555.1 Heterotrigona itama | reverse complement strand
ATATATATATATATATATATATATATAAAAGAGGTAGACATATGTATAAAAAAAAAAAATATGTCCATTTCAGTTTGCAATTTTTGTTTAAATGAGATTATCATATTCGATTTAGCATTTTTTCCCTCAATTTTTCTAAGGAATCCATTGTTATGTTTGCAACGAACAACAATAAGAGATTCCTTAGTCGTTACCTACCTAGCGTACTGTTACCGTACACATTGCATTTGCATCGATTAGTGTTAGATCATCTTAATTTATCGTTGTTTTGCTCCATTGTTTCCCTTGCTGTTTCTTGATAAATCTCCCCGAGGATTTATTAGATCGTTATGCCTCGTGGCTAGTCGAAACCTGGCAATTAATGAGCAATTAATTATGCCGTCCGGTTTTCTTATACATGTACCATTAAAACGAACGTTAAATGATATATCTAGCGAGATCGTGTTCCATCAATAATAATTATTTGATCCGTATCATTAAATTCTTTATCTTATTTGTCAAGCATGCCATCATGCATCTCTCTGTGCTCACTAAACTATATTTCAAGCGTAATGTCTTTTTTTATCCTCGTCGATGGCACGCTTAAGTAGCTCACCTCACTCGTTAAATAACATCTATCACTCAATGTCATTCACCCTTTCTTATTTATATGCTCAACGGCAGGTCTACGCTCAAATGATTTCGCATTTAGCATAGTTAGTAGCCACGTTAGTAGGTACACGAAACCGTATTGTGTGTGTAAGCACATTTTGCGAGCACTCTGGCACATTTATTATCATTCCTCGTATTATTTATTGTCGAAAGTCGCTATCGACAGGGAAAGTGCTCGAGCTTTGAAAAAACGATCGCCATCGAGGTTCGCCGGCTTACAATCCGTCTCCTTCTCTTTCGTCTTACTTTTTTTTACTCCTTTAACAAGAAGACGGTGGATTCGAAAGTTTTTTCAAAGCGATGCCGATTAATTCAAGACGTTCTGACAAACAGCAGAACAATTTCCACAAATTGCTCTGCTGCAAAAGAGTAACCAGGGAAAAAGCGTTCGTGCTCTTCGTTCGTTTTCACGCGTAACGTTAGATCTGAGACGCATTAGCTAGTAATTATTTAAAAAGACTACTCATAGGAATTTTAATGTTTAAGGCTAAGAATATTTATTTGTTAAGCGGAATAGGTCGTTTAGAAGACCCTAATTAATAACGATTAGACTCATCATGGGAAACCGTTAACAAATCAGTTGGCTGATCCGTGGTTTAACGTGTTGCTAAACAAGAAGTCAACGTACCGATGACATTACGAAGACTACATAATAAAAATTTTTTTTTTTTTTATTATACGATACGCACTTCCTACATACTCATTATATTAAATTACATGCTAAAATTAACTCTAAGTAGACAATTCTTACTTTTAAGCGTCCCGTTTGAGATGTTCACCTTCGTTTCGGATAATGTGACATTATCGTTACCGTCGCTCGATCGGCCATCACTACAAAAAAAATAATAATAATTAATTACGTCTGAATCACTGTGAAGGCAGGAAAATAATATCGATATTACTATATCTTTAAAGAGGGAATTCTAATTGCGATATTGTCATTCAAAGAATCCCAAGGAGCTCAATACAAATCGCGTGCAATAATCAAACGTAAAACGCTTTCGTTCGAAGCTAACTAATATCTTTGTGTGCCATTGAGTTACTGTTAAGTTCAAGAGTATACAAAAAATCTACACTGGGATGTGATCGGTGGATCGTCGTATGTTTCCATGCACGTTGTCCCTTGAATATCAGTTTCTCCGGCATTGTAAACCATTTCTTTAAATAAATGATAATACGAAAACATTCATTTCGGTCTTTCTCATTTCCATTGCCTTTTATACTAACATATGTACACCAGACATCCATAAATGTAGGTATCATCGAATTGTGGTGTTTTTGAAATTCGAAATTGATTGGTATTTTTGAAAATATAATCATTGATGATATATACAGCATTAATGTAATCAAGTACCATGTCCCTTGCTATATGTGAACACACGTTACACACTCGATATTTTCGATACACACATTTTTCATATTCTGTATCCTAACAAAAAAAATCTATCACATGAAATTTGCTTGTGCACGGTGCGAACACTTAATGCACACGCATTGGCATATATTCGATTCTTCGAGGATTATGCACTACGGAAGAAGAGACATCAACGCTTTCGGTGATTGGACTAGAAATGAATGAATAAAACAGAGCAGTGATTACAGAAATGATTAATGATTTTAGAGCCAGTAACTGTGGCATTGTGGGCTGTGCCCCATCAAATGGTCACTCTTTCGTGCAAAGTAGAAACTGCGCTATCAAAAGTGCAATGCCACTGGATTCATGCGCCGAAAATCCATATTTATCAGAATATGAGTGGAACGAAAAGGTAACTTTTAATATATAAGATTCATGAATCTTTTCTCCTTTTTTTTCATTGATTTTTAGGTACAACATACAAATGGATTATCATACAGGCATATGTACTTTGAAATTCAAACCTGATCATTCAGATTTGGGGAATTGGGTGTGCAAATTTACTGTTCCAGACACTGATGAAGAAATAGGAAGTGCAACACTTGTTCTGTTGAATAGTCTTGGCGGTGCGTATTACTAATTTTCCTTGTGTTGTTAAATTAAAGATGGAAGTTATCTATAAATATAATTTTATTTTTAACTCAATGTTATAGATGAAAAATTAGGATGGATCGTAGGTGCTTTAACGACCTTGATTTTATTTCTAATGATTATTATAGTTGTTATAGTAGTTTGTAAAACACGTTTATTTGTAAGAAAGTCGTCACGAGTTTTAGAAACTATTCCTTCATCAGAGAAGAAACAAAATTTGCAAGCAAATAATGAACAGTATACTGAAAATCCATCGAAAGCAGATATACAAGTTTCTGAGCCAGACCAAAATGCAACAAATATCGATAGTGTACTTCCTAATAGAAGTCCACAATTTTACGAGCGTGTTGGAAAATACAGATCATCAAAAGTATACGAAAATCTTCGAATATGAAAGAAACTTGGTCTTTTTAAATATAAGTATATTATGCATAAGTATATTTTTAAATATAAGTATATTATGCAATTAAGATTTTTAAAACTTTTAAAACGAATATACTAATAAATAAAAAACAAAAAGAAACATAAAAAATTAAAAAATATATATCATATAATATAAAAAAAATTTTTTTACCAAAATTGTTCATATTATTTGAAAGCATCTAATTGTGATTGTATCTTTTCTAAATTATGATATAGATCTATGAGTTCTTTCTTATCAAACTCCACTGTTAATTTAGATTCTTCTTCCCCTGTCAAATTTAACTGCAATAATGATATTGGTCGCACGTCTTTTCTAATAGAAGAAGATGCAGCTTGAATATTTAAACACCAATCAATGTCTTTAACCTAAAACAGAATAAATTAATACAAAATATATGTTATTATTTCTTATCACCATATTGCAACATACCTGAACAGGAAATATAGATATTTGTCTAAAATGATCAATTATTCCTTTACCATATGTAATCCATGCATTTAAAAATATTTGAACTTTCTCATCATTTATCTTAAAAGTGTCTTTCAAAGTACTTTCCATTAACTGTGGCTTTATAATGTTGCAAGTAGCTTGCTTATAAATTAATATTATTGCATCTAAAAGACAAGCTAGATCATCCTTATTCACATCCAAGGACACTAATAGTTTCTCCTCTTCTTCCTCGCTAAATATTTTTGTATTAACATTCAACTGAAGTGTCTGACAAATGCGATTTATTAATAAACGGAATTTACTGTTATCTACTTGATTTGCTATTTTCAAACCTCGTTCAAGTCTGAAACAAATGAAATATTAAATTACTGCACTACAAAATTCATCTAAATTCATCACAAATTCTATTGATTAAAAAAAAATAATAATATTAATCGCAATGAATCAATTCAGTCAAAATGTATAATTTAAATATTACCGCGGTGTCACCGTAATCCACGAAGCCATGTTATTTAACACATTTATAGGTTATACAACTAATTTGAGTATGAAAGATTGAAAAAAATCAATCAACATGATTTAATATCACATCCTTAACATTAATTCAATTAAGCAGCACTAAAATGTTCAAAAATATCAGTTAGTTGAGTGTAGCATTTTTATATCACGAATTATGTATATATTTAGCTGAATATATCAATATTTGACTCTGCACTTGACAATTTTAACATTGATTAAAATTTGTTTTACACTTATAAATTACACAATTTACACAAACCCATATTATAGTCAAAAAAAAAAAAAACAATTTCTACATAGATCTGTTTTCTTTTAAAAAAGATAGTATATAGTCTATCAAAAATTGATCATGCACAGATTAATTCACGTGCGCACACCGTGATCATTATATGTACTGAAGTAGATAAGAATTGTACGATTGCAAAAAAGATATCACAGCATTAATTTTAAGTTTTCCAGAATTGTTAATGATGTCCTTAGATGATACTAAATACGATAAGGTATTATTTAATATATTTATCCTTTAATATTACGAATAAATATTATAACTTTATTATGTGTAAGTTTAATACCTTTTTTTTATTTTGTAGGAACATCCACGAATTTTGATTCCTGAACTATGTAAACAATTTTACGATCTAGGATGGGTAACCGGTACTGGTGGAGGAATATCTATCAAACTGGGGTAAATATTTTTTTATTATATTCGATATTAAAATTGTACATTGTATTAAAATTATAACCATTTAATATTTAATATTTACAGAGACAAAATATATATTGCCCCATCCGGTGTTCAAAAAGAACGTATCTGTTCAGATGAAATGTTTGTACAAGATATCAGTGGAAATGATTTAGAATTACCACCAAAAGAAAAAAAATTAAAGAAGTCTCAATGCACTCCATTATTTATGTGTGCATATACAAGGAGAAATGCTGGAGCTGTAATTCACACTCATTCGAAATTTGCTGTAATGGTGACATTACACTGGCCTGGAAAAGAATTTCGTGTTACTCATCTTGAAATGATAAAAGGTACAATTATATACAAAATATGAATCTAATTTTTTATTTATTTATGAAAGTATATCAATATTATTATGTAATGTAGGAATAAGGAATCAAAAATTGGGAAAGGCATATCGTTATGATGAAGAATTAATAGTGCCAATAATAGAAAATACTCCATTTGAAGAAGATTTAAAAGATGAATTAGATAAAACTATTCTTGCCTATCCCGAAACTTGTGCTGTTTTAGTAAGAAGACATGGTGTATATGTTTGGGGAGATACATGGCAGCAAGCAAAAACTATGTATATATTAATACTAACATGTCTTTTTTATTTTTACTTTATTTTTACTCGTTTAAATATTTTTTGTTTAGGACGGAATGTTATGATTATCTATTTGACATAGCTCTCCAAATGAAACTAAGTGGATTAGATCCGGCTGCAATTCCAAAAAAATTATGAAGAGTTTTAAATTAATAACAATACCTTCACTTATTATTTTTAAAAGATAAATTACCTTTTCTATATATTTTACAAAAAAATCATAATGTATATATGTTACAATATTAATCTTTATACATCTTTAAGTATCTAAATCAAATGGTTGGAAGTCTCTTCTAATTCGTTTTGCTAATTCAGTTTCTTCCTCTTGATCCAATTGACAATCTTTCCAATCAGCTCGATCATCAAGATCTAATATTCTATCTGAAGCTAATACTTCCCTGCCAAACTGTAGTGGAAAATCTTTTTTTATTCTATAATATAGTTTTTCTGTACTTGGCAATTCTGCATAAAAATATAGAACACCTGGTTTTGCAATTTGCTGCAAATCTGTGTGTGAAGGTAATTCTGTTATATTAAAATTATTACATTCTGCCATTTCCTAGAATAAAAATATTATTAAAATATATGTTAACATATTCTTAAAATAACTATTAACAGAAATACTTACTTCAAATGTTTCTTTCAAAGCTGATGCTTGATTTTTATGAACAGGCACAACTTGCAACTGGCAATGAGATGTTTTGAAATTACGTTCAAAAAATACAGGTACTTTATCCATAGTGGCATAGTATTTGGTTATTGCATTCTTATACTGTTCAATTTCATCCTTTACTTCTTTTGGTAGAATAGAGAGACTCTGATGGTGGGTTATCGGTAGAATTAGAAAATGATTCTCAACTAGTCCACCTCTAGCAAGTGCAACATATACTTCTGTTCCAACAGATATTACTAAATGCTTAGAGACTTCAGGACTGGATAAACAAAACCAACACTTAGCTTGATCGAATTCGCGTTTTGGTTTTTTGTTAGGACCTCCAGAAGATTTTGATCTTTTAGTAGACTCTTGAGATTCCATATCATAAAAAAACTGTGTATGCTTTGGTTGTTCTAATTTTTTTAGTGACGGTTCACTCGACAGCATTGATTTGGGATATGGAGAATCTGTTTCATCTGTAGTTTTCATAATTAACTCAGATAAACGAGTTCTGTCAACAGGTGTTAAATTCAATGCATACAACCATTTTTTTTTTTGATTGTTTATCACAGGTGCAAGTGCTACAAATCTTGTTGCAATTTCAATATTTCCTTCTTGTAGACTCTGATTCCTAAAAATTAAATAAATAAATAAAACTTTGTTAAATCATAAAAGTATATATCTTTAATATTAATAACATTTCTATTTACCTATATGGAGGTCTTTCATAATGAATGCCTTCCAATGCTGAGACATGATATCTTGGTTTTACTTGAGCAGCCAACCATGCAATTAATTTCGAACCCTGATATTTAAAATTTGGTTTATTAGGATCAAAATTTGTAACATCAGCAGGCCAAGGAGAACTCATCAAAATGTCAATTCCACGAAAACTAGGTTGACCTTTTAAACAAGCCTGCTTAATTGACATTATATCATTTTCACTTAAACACGCAGGTTTTACTTCTGAAGAATTACTTTCTGTACCACTGATGTAAGCTATTTTAAGTCCAGAACTAGCAGTGTACAATCCACGTTTTCCAAGATAAGTAAGATTTTGACAGATTTCGCAACCATCAATGTCTGGATAATTATTTAAATCACTGTCCCTGTTTGCGCCAATAATGTAAGTTGGAACTGATATACTTTTCATGCCATTCTTATAGTCTTCAAGCTCTATATTGTTTTCACCAAAAAAATTTCCCACGCATAGCAAAAAATCGAAAGGTCCACTTTTCTTATTGATAGCATCAACTTTGTTAAATAAAAATTTAAAATGACCCTCTACATCTCCACACATTAATACCTTTTGTTTTTCAGTCATGTTTAATAACATAACCTTAATTTCATTAAGCAAATATGATATGTACCATCAATGACCGAAAAATTGTGTTAAAGATTAAATAAATCTCACAATTAAGATAACTTTGTATTATTATTATTTTATTACTTTCAATTGTGTAAAACTAGCACTTTTCATCATTAACATCTCATTGCGTTTTAACTAGTGAAAATTGGAGGGAACTACGAGAAAGGAGTCGAAGACCATCATTAATTAGTGTATTATGAAATTATAAATTAGATTTAATATAATTTCACATGATATAGAATCTTACTTGAATTCTATATTTTACATTATATGTAAAAATATTCATCAAATCAATTCAGTATAATGTAAATTAGTCAAGTTCATCGTATTGGCTCTTTATAATAGCGGGGCATGTAGTAACAACTAATAACAGAATAAAAGAATTAAATAAAAATTCATATTTATAATTAGCGAAGCTTCCATGTTTTTTATCTAAATTTTGAATGTAATTTGCAAGAAATATGATTTAAACGAATATTTCGATTTATTAACTAGCATTTTGAAGATTAATATAGAAAGAAAGCTAAGAGTTTAATTCGAAAGATGTAGCTGCAAAAATTTACAAATTAATCTTTTTAACTAGTTTCTTTTAAAAATAAATGCATATATAATCAATCAGAGACGAAATAAGCATTATAATGTACGACAAGGACGAATATATGTTGCGTATTGCCACCTAAGTATTTCCCAAATTCAACTAGAACTAAAAGTATAAGAAATTTCCGATAGATGGCAGTATCCGTCTTGTTCGTAGACAAGGAACACAATAGTATGTGACAAGGACATGGTTTTTAGTTTTATAGTTTCACCGTTACGCGGCGCTAGCATTTCAATGTTCATCCATCGATCAAAACTTCATTTGTAAAAAATATTAATTAAGAAGATTAATTTATGAACTTTTTCAATTATATCTTTGTTTTTAGATTTTAAGCTTTCTTCTCATATTCTATTTGACCTGTAAACTTTATGAATAAGGATTTGAAATTTCTACTGAACAGATCGAAACACGCTGTTGGTTAGACAAGGATAGATTCATATTGTGTCGAAATATTATACCCTCAGCTTACTTCTTATATTCCATTTAATCTACAAAATATAGAAACAAAAATGTATAGATTCTACACAATAAATCGAAGGATCGATTGTAATACAATTAGCTATATAATTACATATTTAATTTTTCATAAATTATGTTACAAATTTGAATGAAAGTTAAACGTAGACATAGTCAGCTTTGGAATGCATAATCAGAAATGTTTTATTCAGGGAATAAAAAAGTAAATTTACAACTTCTTTCGATCATACTTTGAACTTTTTTATCTTGTGAATAAAAATTGTACTCGTTTAATCAAGAGTTGTTTATGCAATCTTGCACTGAAGTCAGAAAATATTAAAAATATAACATATCTTGAAATAAAGTCACTGTTTCAATCAGTTCCATTATAATGCGGATAATGAAAACGAAATACTTCCTTATGTATTGCAATATCTATAGAATTGTATTCTCCGTGTTTTGTATTCATAATGTAAAATTTTCTGGAAAATTTTAATGTTAAATCAAACCAGCATTACGCCGAATTGATAATGTCACATGTGATTGATAAAATGGTAAGAGAGTCATACGACACCTAAAACATAAGTCATGGAAGAGTATTAGGTAATGTCAGATTCGTTTCCCTCGGGATTTTTAAACGATAGTTATTCATATAGAAGTTCTTTAGATAGAGTCGAGAATAAGTTAAGCAAGGAAAAGTTTCCAACTTTTAGTTACTACCTACTTTGTTGCGAAGTTTCGTGTGGTAGCATAATTTGGGCGTGAGAACCTGTCACGAATAGGCCACCTTGTATCTTTAAATGGCGAACATCTGGAAACGATTTTCATGCCGTAAAATTCTAAATAGTACCTACCTGCTGACCGTCTACGATCTTACGTATATCAGTATGACCGTAACAAGGATTTCCAAGCATCGTGCATTTTACCTGACTTAATTTGCTTCGATTATTATTCATGACATAAGAAGGGTTGAACAGTAATTAATCTCATACAACGTACGGTCATCGTGACAAATAATTAATCTTGAAGTTGTCTGCAGAAAAATTTTGCACAAACACCTCTTGGTGGCCTCTGCTATTCGTTTAAAGAAAAAAAAAAAAAGAAAAAAATGTTTGACCTCGAACAATAGAGGGAGACCGGAAGAATTTATGTGGAGAACAGCGGAAACTTACCCTTGGGCTCGCTGGTAGTTAAAGAAGTGCAAATAAATGCACACCTTTACACAAAATCCGCGAACACAGTTGCACTTATACTATAAGTAAGGCAAGGCATTTGTATAACGTAGCCAGTTGCTGCTGCTGCGCGCAGGAGTAATAAAAAAAAAAAAAAAAAAAAGAAACACAAGAGGAAAGGGCCGTTGACAAAGAGAGGCGGCAACGGAAGCAACGCCGGAGACATATTATACGCGTGAAGCAGAACAAGAAGGAGAGAATGGCACATACGCGCGTACGCTTGTGTCGGTATAAAATTATGGTGGGGATAGTTACATAGAGTTGGGACTAGGCGTGGTCCCGACTGACCAATCGGAGCAGTAGGCGTTATCTAGACGTATAACAATGCTCCGTGTAATACATAGTTCAGTGGTTCTCAACTATCCTCGAGTCAATTTTCTCGATCGTGAAGGGATTCGCATCATCTGTGGAAACCATCTGTTTTCATCGTAAACGTACAGTCGATGAAATAAAATTTGGACTCGCAATTCCTTCCAATTAATATCAATTATTTCAAGGGTGAAACCTATGCGAACAGTATATCTTATAATTTTCGTATCATCCCGCTGAAAGCCTTTATCAGTGGACGGTGGGATGAAACTGGCGCTTAAGTACCGCCTACGTTAGAAATCATTGACACAGGCGCAACTCGTGAGGTTATGCGGCTGCGTTGGTACGACGAAAGCTTTTCCAGAATCCGGAACGATAGAA
>CAJDYZ010009897.1:54080-64676 GCA_903986555.1 Heterotrigona itama | reverse complement strand
TATTATTGTTAGTGGTGCTCGTAGCTTAGATTCTTTTTTTATTCTCTGTATCGTGATTACGCAGGACGTTGGATATTAAATATCTTCGCTTTTAGCGGTTAATTTCAATTGGATAGATCCGCGTTAGATAAACGTCGAGGGAACTTAAAAGAAGTTAAAGTGTTAATTATAGTTCTAGTGTTGTATGGACCATGTAAGTTTTGGAATTATACAACGAACATGTATTTTACAAATGTATTGGAAATGACAAACTGAGATGTATGTAATAAAGAATATTAAGTTCAAGTACTTGAGCGTTGTGCATTCATGATTACAAATAAAGAGATTTATTAGCTTTTTCGATAGTAGTATTAGTCGTACGTGCACAGCCAGACCAATGAAGACTAAATACAATACAAGTAGACACGAGTGTATAATATGTTTATTGGACTGCCAAGTTCCACGAAAATTTATATTTTTGAGAACATAATTAAAAAACAGAACTAACTAAAATTGTGTAAAAACGCTTTGAATATTTGGATATTTTATAGATATATACTTGTCCACGTTACATGCATTCTGCGCAAAACGTTATTTTATTATGTTACATAAAATGACATGATAATGATATAACATATAAATTATGTAATCAAATGTATGAATGTAACAAAAACATTTTTATGTAACTAAACAAATCTTGCTATACTTCTAAACTGCTTGCTGAATTAATTATGATTAAAAAACACGGTTGTATGTATACATTTCAAATGAGTTGTTCAGCATTTGAAAACGTAATGAAATATTAAAATGTATAAATAAAAAGAAATTTAAATATATAAATTGTTAATTTTCCGTATATCACTGTGATACACTGATTCATTTTTATTAATTTATTAGTGATTTGCTTCAAATTAAATAAACGGACGAACGTTTGGAATTAAAAAAATTTATCAAAGTGCAAAAAGTCATTGGAATGCAGGACAAAGGCGCAATTTAGACGAGCAAGTAGACACAGACTACCAATTGTCAGACGTAACCTGTAATCAAATAACAGGGGCTATAACTTCTCAAGTTTTAACGAGTCTAACGAGTTGAACAGGTGTTTCGATTAAAAGTTGCTCAACTTAATAGGAAAATATAAAATTTCTCGGTAACAACGTCATGTAAATTGCTTAAATAACTTTTTATACATTCTGTTATACGTTCTCTTTATCCTTTGTAGTTATTTAACTACTTCTCCATGCCATTGGAACAAGTTTGACAAACTAAATCTACTATTAAAATTTTATAAGTACATTTTATGATCGAAATTGAGAATTAAAACTATTATGTAACATTCTATATTGTTTTTTTCTTATTGTTCTTAATGCTTAATGCTTAGCACTATTATCATTTAATAGTGTTAAGTATTTCTAATTATAGTAATAAATTGTCACAATTAAATTTAATCGTTTAATAAAAATTAAGAAGTTCATTGATCCCCAAAATTAAAAAAATCTTAAAAACAATAACTTTCAAACTTATTTCAGAAATAAACGAATAATTGTATTAATAAAGCAAAACTAATACACAATCTTTTCAATGAAGATTAATTAAGAATACAAATAATTACAAATAATAACTCATTTTTTTCAATTCTTTTCGCTGACTGAAACTTCCTACGATAATTCATACATTTTCTCCTAAAATTTCAAAATGGTAGTATTTGAATATTATATGCCCTTTTGCGAGTACATAAGTATAGACATCATTCTTGTATATGGCTGCGTTCCCTCTCACACGTGTCTAAAAGGGTGGTATTATAGCCGCCGTTTTCCTGGTCGCCGAAAATTAGCATAGAGGATTAACGCGTCTGTGGTTTAAAGTCAACACGCATGGTTGCACGCCGATAAGAGTTTATTAACGCCGGTTGTATTTATCTAGAAATTTTGACCGACACGGAACCCTTCACTCTCTTCCTCTATCGAAATTCAAAGTGAACTGGTTCACGTACGAAGCTCTTCAGCTTCATCCCCTCATGTTTGAGAGGATTACGAAAATGAAATTTATAAGATGACAAATAAATGACATTCTCATTAACGATACAACTCTTTTTTATTTAACACTGTTAGAATGTTCTAATAGTACGAAAAGAATAACACTTCGACCTCTGTTAACATCGTCTCTCCAATTTTACTTTCCTCCACTAAAATTTCAGGACTTTTATGATGTCTTTGAATACTTAAATATATAACTACAACATTCAAAAAAATATTAATAGGAGGCGGAGTGAATTGATACGATATATTGACAAAGTCTGAACCACAGAAGATGAAACTCGTATCAGAGTATAAGGAATAAGAAAATTAGTGTAAAATCTAGAAAAGTATTTTATTTTCGAAAAAAAAAAACTAGAAAATTTCCACGAAAAATTGCGAATTTGTCATCTCGACCATTGCAGTGTCGAATCAGACAATTTTAACGTCGTGTTAATTACAAGTAAAATTATGTTTCGTTTCTCTCGTTCTACAGTACTTTGCTATGTCCTAACAGAGGATCGTTCTTGCTTTTACTGAATTAGTAATATTAAAGAGGCCGTGAATGCATTACTTCCGCCGTGAAGTATTAAACGAGGATGCTGGCGTCCTTCGTGGTCGCATGCAATACTTATGCGTGGGAAAGAAAAAGGGAAAAAGCGGATCCTTTCGTCCGAAATGTATGACCGTGCAACCAGCTGCCTCGCCTTTACTCGGTGAATTCATTTTTTAGACTCGGCGAGGTTTGTTCATGTCCGACACTGTGAAGTTTTTGTCGTGCCACAACTTCTGCGATTTGCAAATTTCAAGCAGGAGCCACTTTTTTGCAGCCCCTCTGACATCTCCTGCTGTTCTACTATAGCCTCCATATATTGTTTACAGCGATGTAAACTATCATTTACTCAAGCAACTCAAGATTGCTTGTAAATGTTTGTAAGTTTTTACAGTAAATAGTTCTAAATAAGCTTGTAAAAAGTATCACAAATTATTCATAACAATAATTTTACTACAAGTGAATACAAATGAATTTCTATCAAAGTTAATAAAATCACTGTCGAATTTATTAAATATTTATTACATTCCTAAAATTTCTATTTAGGCTCAGTTATAAAAATATAAAATTATGTAAACATCTAAAATCTATTTATTATTTTATTTATTAGTATTTAGAGAACGTCTTCCTGTTTTTTACATAATTTCGACGATTTCCAAAAGTTTCATTTTTACTGCGTTTGAAAGAAGACAGGAAATTTGCATGGTTCTTGCTTACCACGAAACTAAACACAAAACCTGGATAGACTTTCTCATTTTTGCATTAGCCGAGTCTCTCGATTATTACGGTGTTTTTTCATTTGGAAAGAGAAGCTTTCAAGCTTAATGTTAGTTGTTTGCATCGTACAAATCCCAGTGCCATTTACATTAAAGGTCCACTGTGTATCTGTTTGAAATTTTCGTTTCAAATTTTAAAATTCAGTCTAGAATATTTATTCTTTTATTTATTCTTTATGTGCGTGCGTATATTTATAGCAAAATTTCATGCTACTGATACATTCACTACGATGGTTTTAATAAAGAGTTTAAATTCAGTGATGGCAAACTGTTATTAGCTACCGCGTAATTTCGTAAAAGAGAGAGACCTCGCTTTAAAAAAAGAAAAAAAAAAAATATCTGTAACTTGAATTTAAAATTTTTTCAACGCTGAAACTACCAACGAGTAAAATATAAAATTTATATTAAAGAACTTCAAATGAAAGGTGCATATACGAAAAAACAAATAATACAAAGAGAAAATAAACCTTTATGTATACTTTATGTATACTTTGAAAAGAGTTATTTAAACACAAATTATTTAAACCATTTAAATTTAATCTGCCTGTAATAAATTTATAAAATTTCTTTCTGAAATTACAACTATATTAGAACATATGATTGTAATAAAGTGTAATAGAATGTGTCTAGTGAAATAGATAAAAGTTTCAAAGTCCCATTTGTTGTATTAAATTGATTTAATGCAACATATTAATTAATTATTTAAGTAATTAAATAATTTACAATTAACATGAAATATAAAATGATATAATAAAATAAAATATAATATATAAAATATAAAGTTTAAAATTAAATTTACGTTTTCTGACCATCATCTATGGCACTTTGCAAAATCCTTAAACAATCTTCATACCTTACGGAATTAATATTCATTTTTACAGGCGTGCTACATATTTCAGTCCGCAGGTGTTGCTCCTACACTTACAAACTTATGTATATATACATACATGGCTAAAATAAGTAATATGCCATTTATTTTCTGAAAGTGACGTCACCCCACACAAGTGACCTCCATTTCTTTTCAGATATTCGCATCTGCTATGCGCTTTATGCATGAGATGCAGTATATCTTTAGGAATATTACAAATTTCTAAGTTCTTCTGCCGTGTGAGCTATATTTCACAATTTTATTCTTTCTTCTTAAAAAAACGACCTATTGGTAACAAGAGATTAACATTTAGATTAATAATTAACAAACGGAATTTTTGTTGAAAATGTTGATGTATATAGGCGGCATCCCTAAGAAAATATTTTAGAAAATATTCACTATTTCCTTGTCACTTATGCTTTAAACTTCCTCTTATTTTGTACAATCAAGTTAAAAGCTAATGAGAGAAAAATCTTTACTGTCATAAATCAGTGTGTGCAATCGACACGTCTGAATTTCTTTTCGACACCTTCACAAATTCGAAAGCCTCGCGTTAAAATCAATTGTCAATCTTTCAATTCCCTATCTCAAATTTCATTTAAATCTCTTTCGCTGAAAGCACCACCACCATAAGGATTATTAACGTTTTTTTTTTGTCACTGATGCTAATTTCTCGCGGAATATGAATTGTCTCACGACCAGGCCAGCTGCTGTGCAATTGCATCGCGCAGTCCACGAACGGCATCGTTTTTTATCGTTCGAAAATTTTAATTCCCTTTTCGGACTCATTACTGGCGGGACACGCGTGGCCGTGATTCTTTTTTACAGCCGGGGCCAATATCGTGAAATTTATAAGACAGTGCGCGCTGCTCCCATATTGCGCAGCAACGCTGCACGACGTAACTGCTTGCTTAAATACCGGCCAAACGCATACACACGTCTGGCGGATACAACCGAGTCACAGAGAACGCGGCCAACTTCCGGCTCTTTGGCACGATACGACGATTCGAAAGCTCGTTCGAATCACCCGCCGTAATCGTATGTCTTCCACCGTGCCAGGCCGCCACTCGCACTCTTGCGATAATTATGGCGTGCCTCTAGAAACAAGTTTTTGTTGTCTATATATTGGAATAAAATATATTCTTTCTTTGTTTATAATATCTGTCTCTTCCACACGATGGTGTTACAAAGTATGTGATATAATTGAATACTTTATCTTTGATGGAACATACAGTGACATTCGTGTATTATGAAGATGAAATGCAGAACTTGATGAAAAGATGCTTCATTGGTAGATAAGGGTGTGAGTAAATACTTTTCGTAGCCACTGTGATTTATTTATAAAATTACGAATAGAAAGATTCAAGATCATTTATTAGTATTATTGGGGAATATTGTGATATTATTGCCATTTGGTAAAATTTATTTTTAAATAATTTTATTCTGATAAATTTCTTTTAGCAACTATTTTGCATACTTGAGGGTGATTAAATCTGCTAAGTAGTCCTTTTAATCGGCTTTTACGACAAGCAGGAATTAGCCTGTAAATAGGGCCTGAGAGAGTTTATTTTTAAGTATTTTTACTTTAACAGAATTTATTTCTAAATATTTCTAGTTAAATTTCAATTTAAATTTAGCGTGTATGTATTCTATTTCAATTGCCAATAATTTACATATTCTAACAAGTCTATCAAGTTTTCATAGTCATTCAGAAAGTTTAAATAATATTTTATTTAAGCACTTAGGAACGTTGAAATAATTAATTTACGCGCATAATCTACTAATATTGCATAACGCTACAACAAGGAGAGAGAGTGAGGAATTTTAAGCACTATTTATATATTATAACATTGTTTATAAAGCGATGAATTTTAAATACATTATTAATAAAATAAAATTACAATTTTCTTTGCTATTATTGTACGTTCTTTCTCAAATTCTCATTAATTTCCTTCCTCAAATTCTCGTACCTATTTAATTAAACGCACGCACTTAATCCTATTAAATTGTTCTCGTACAGTACCCATGTTTAATAAAGAATTGACAGATAGTGCTCTTCGCTCAGAAGTATTAATACATATCTTGATTCTATAAAAGATAATTAACTACTTAATAATTATCAATGAAACGATTGATCGATTAAAAATGTTTTCCAAAGAGAACCAGTCAGAGAAGTTTAAATACATCTGTCAAATTTCAAATATTTAGGAGAGAAAAGAAGTATTTTGAATATTTTTTTTGGAAACGAAAATAGTCATAAATGTCATAGAAAAAATGAATAATACGAACGAACGTGAATATAAACGAGAAAGGATTTAATTTTTAATCTCGTGACGAAAGTAATATTTTATTCACGAAATAAACAAAATATAAAATAAACTACAAAGTAAATAAAAAAATAAATAAAATACAAAGGGAAAATATTTCTCAATAATATTTCACACTAACCTCACTTTCGTCTATAAATATCAAGGATGTTAGGAACATAGTACCACGGATCGTAGATTTTCGAAAAGTAAGTTATAAGCGAAACGTAATAAACTAGATTGTGACATTTACGACAGGATACGAAGACCATAGGTTGTCGCGATGCTAGTTCGTACAAAAGCGTACTTGGTGATGGCATGCTGGAATTTAATAACCACCGAGCACCGACTTGAATCCGTTTAGAATTTAATACTAATTTAAAAGAGATTAGTTCCGTATCCGGCTCTAGACAAGGATCACTATCCTCTCAGCCGACCCCCTGCCTTCGTTCCGGGGTGAATTTCAGGGGCCAGCAACCGGGCACAGAAGCCCTGTTCCCATGGGGGAAGCGGCTTAATTAATTGAGCTTAATTTAAATTTAATTTAATTTCCCCTACACTCTCCTCTAACCTCCTTCGTTCCACTCATAGACACGTGGATCTTTTCTCGTCTTTGAAAATCTTTCGTATAAATAGAGACGATGTTCAGAGCAGAAAGTTGCACGCATTACGGTCGACGAATATTTATAAAAAAGAAAGAAAAAAGAATTTTAGAGAACAATGCGAGAAATGTTTTGTAAAATTTGTACAATCTCAATAATTTTATATTATCATATCGTCTTGGTTAAGATTTTTTTTCTTGATCATTAACTCGTAAATATGTATTGTCTCTATGATCTGTACGATAAAATTTATATATCACCAAATGGTGAAATAACAGATAATTTAAAAAATCTTCCGTACTATATATTTCTTTCAGCAATTCAGTAAAATTCAAACTTTCTAGCATTCGCGAACGATAACATCCCTGTAACTGCAATTACTCTTCTTTAACTTTCAGATTGGAATTGCTTGCTGGTGAGTTCGAACTTGTAGTAGACCATTTATTGATTGAAATGATCGTGGTTTTCGACGATTAAAACATTTCGAGAAAGATGTCGATTATCTTTATTTTTCATTTTTAAACATTATTTGTATTGAGAAGATAAAGCTCTAGCAAGCAATATGCACAGATATTGAAGAACTTATCTTTAGAAACCATCATTAAAATAAATACAAATATGAAGAGTGCACGTATCTTGAGGAGAGTGGTTGAAAATTCAAATATACAAAAATACACAGAATTCGCGTAACAGGCAAAAATATGCAGTGCGTTACATAACTGGATGGCACACTTGAGTAGAAACTGTTTCTACGCGCAAAAATAAGTCGAAAGGAAAGAATAAAGAAAGAATAAAGAAAAATAAAAAATATTTCGAACAAAAGAATCATTCTCTATCCTCCATCATCTGTGTGAATAAATAAATTTTAACATTCACAGAGTCAAGGCAAAATATATCTGCAATCACTCGTAGTCGAATAATCATTCGACGCAGAAAAATTGTTTTCCCACAATGGAATTCTCCGCTATAAAATCTCGCGATACGTTTCACCCCTACGAACTTTTTACACTTCCAAGCGTCGAAGGTGCGCTTCCAAGGGAAAGTTCGAGACGCTTCTAACGTCGAATGATTTACATCGCGATGTAAATCATTTTGCGCGGTGGCACACGGCACACACCTCCGACGTTCCGCCGTGTGCCGCCGCGTGAATTTCCCGAAACGATTCGTATCTCGTTCGTTCCACTTAGCTCGTCGGAGATATCGGAGACTCCCTCCACGAACGAACTTTTTCCTCATTTTTCCCAGCTCGCCCTCTCCCTTTTTCCACGCGGAGGAATTCATCTCGGTGGAAAACTTTCGGTTTTGTTCTTCCCTCTGGCGCGCGTTCCTCCGCGTGATTGCTCGTCCGCGGGGAAGAAGGAAGCGGGAGAACCGATTCCAAAGAAAACTTTGAATATTTACAGATAGGGCGCGTTCCGACATTCTCGAGGGCACCGTTTTAAAATTTATTAGCGAATATCGATGAAATTCCAGCACGATTTAAGGTGGGACTGGAACGAGAAAGAGAGAGTAAGAGGAGATGAATGTTGAATGTGAACGTGTTCAGTTAGAAAAATTTCACCCTGAAGTATATATATATATATATATATATATATCTTTTTTCTTTTTTGCCAAGAAAAGGACGACACTGGATAAAAGCTCATTAAATGTTGAAAGGAAGAATTAAGATTGGTTCTTAGGAAGTTCAAGTGGAAAGAGAATTTTTTAACAGATGAAATTTACTGTGAAATTACAAGATATTTAATCTAACATATATTAGTATACACGGATATCACTGCGAATTTAAATACTTGTGTTTGAGATGTTTTTACTAAATGTATGTTTTACTTCTACGTATACATTTTCAGATTTGTTTCAAATTTTACGAATATACCTAACCGTAATAGTTGTTTATAATTGTTAATGTTAATGAAATTTCAAAATGTCGTACATGTAAGTATAAAAGGTTGCATACACATATAATAATGTGATATACATACGTTATATTGTATTTTATATACATACTGTAAGAAGATCAGAAAGAAAAGACACGATAGATCACGTTTCTTGGCCAAACTTTCTCCCATTAAACGAATTCGACGAATTCAAACCTTCTTTGACATCAGCATTTCATTAAATTCGTTTCAAAAGTACGAGAGGCCATACCTTCAGCAGAAGAATTCGAACTCGGAATTATTGAAAGTTTTCATCTCACGCACAATATTTCTAATTTCATATCCGATCCATCTTCCTCGAAGCGATATCAGCGCTTTCTGACAAAGTAGAAAGCTGTCCGTTTGTCAGAGGTACCGGGTAACAATATTACCTTATCAAAGTTTATCCGAGGCTCCGAGTGAAGACCGAAACTTTGAACTGAAAGAGAGGAACACCCTAACGAAGTCGGCTTCGTCCACTTCTTGCAGATTGAACTTTCTCATCGTACTCTTTACTGATGAATATTCAGGGCCCTGTGTGTAAAAGTCGACTAGGGGGAGGGGGAGAAAAAAATGTGAGAGGGAAGTTCGCCTAACCGAATGATGTTTTATTCCGCCGCATATTAAAAGGACAATGTGTCTGTTTCTAGCCGCGAGAGCCACGGAGAGAGAGAGAGAGAGAGAGAGAGAGAGAGAAAACCGGCCCAGGCTGCTGCACGAAAGAATTAATGCCATGTTTGTGTTCGTTAGAATTACAAAACCGCCTCCGTATAAACTGTACACAATCTGCATAAGAAACTGAAGAGTCTTTCCTCTTCGCGTTCTAGGGAATTTAACTTCGAATTTTTTTTCTACCTCTTCCGGTGACTCTTCGCGATTATTGACTCAATTTCCTTAATTCCAACTTTTCTCTGGAATTAACTGTAAATTAATGCTTACGGTTTCTAACGAAACAGATAAAAATCGGATGCAGGATTGCTAGTAGTTTGGTAACAGTTGTGTTTCTTGTTGCTTGACGAATGGTTCTTCGTCGTGACTAATTTTATTTTTTATTTCATAAACACGTATTTGGTGAAAAGAATTAATATTTAAAACATATATTTAACAAAAAGATTAGTGATAAGACGGAGAAACCATCTTAACCATGAATGTTAAAGTTGGTTTCATCGAACATGTAGTATAGTTAAATACTTTTGCGATGTCTGTGTATACTCGTGTAAAGCTACTCGAATTGAATACTTTATAATTTTTATGCGTATCTCCAGATTTCTACTTGGCCAATATAATCACGATAGTCGAATCTCTAACATCTACAGTATTAATAAAAATTTACTGTCTTTATGCGGTAATCTAAAGAGACGAACTAAATAAACTGTACGAAGTTTAATTCACGCAATGATAATTCAAACAACCAAACGCTATTATCAAGAACACTTGCCCGTTTACTCTCCAAATAAACGTAAGTCAAAAGGAACGTTAGTGGCGAAACTGTTAAAACGTATCATCTGACCAAACACTGTTTTCCACCAACAGATGAATTACAACGTAACAACTCGTCCGCGCGATAAACGGATTACAAGCGCC
>CAJDYZ010009897.1:38128-54010 GCA_903986555.1 Heterotrigona itama | reverse complement strand
AGAGAGAGAGAGAGAGAGAGAGAATGAAGGAGAGGGGATGGAAAAGGAGAAAGATTTCCGCCTTATCCGCGGCGTTGTTGGCTGTTTGCAACGGGCGACTGGTCTGAAAATGGGAAAAGAGGTGGAAGGAAGTGTCGCTGATGGGGTAGCTAATGAGGAAGAGCTAGGATAATGTCTTTATAATAAGTAGCTGCGCGGTAGATGGTAAGGTAGTATTTTATAACTCGAATGGTCCGCGCGTTTAAGGACTTTAAATGTCCTTGTAGACGTTAAGTGACTCGGAGTGGAAGTCAGATAGCGGTTTATTGCCATCAGCCAGCGTTGGGTTCCCCTGGACCAATGTCGTTTCCCCCTTAGCCATTGCTAGACCGTAGCTACTTATTCTTTTGCTGCAGCACATGGCCGCGCTCTTTTCCCGTCTTCCTTTACTCCAACATGGACTTCCGAATCAGAATTTTTAATACATAACAGGAAATTTTCCGTGAAAATTTTTATTAAAGATTGACAAGCTAAGAATAATGGACAAAAGGTAGTTTAAAATTGTCCATGTGATATATATATGAAAATTAATCATTAGATATTCTTTTTAATACAGCATTAATAACAATCTATTCATTGTCCTTCTATAATTTTATAAAATTATGCTATTGCATGTATAAAGGAACGATCAGCAACTATGAATATGCAGATAAGTGAATATAAATAAACGTATATATATTTAAATTTATTATAATTCACTTTTTTTGTGGTCATTAACCGCTGAAAATCACTCGACGTTAATGTTAGCAGTTAATCCTCTACTTATTCAGTTCATTTCTACCGTGTTATTGTTGCTATTTCTATCGTATTACGTTGAATTTTTAGACTACCTAAACAGCAAGAAACGTTCCATTTTCCAAATGTCTTCAAGAGTTAATGAATAAAGATATTTCCTTGTTTTAACTTTCTTCATATTGCAGGCAAAATTTCGTACACGTACAGTATAAAAATCGTGCGCGACCGGAGGATTAATAGAGCCAAACAAGTACCACATTTCTTAATTTTACTTCTAAATTATCATTGTTGCTACCATTACTACATAAACTGCTGAATTCTCGCGCTTGTCGACGCCACGAAAACAGAAAGTTTATTACTCGTAAACTGAGCAATAGGCTTTTCGTAATATTGCCATTCTCCTCGAAAGATCAGCTTCACCCAAGTCGCTGTACACTCAATGTCTACGTATTTTATTACTCATTAAGCAAGCGACACGTTTCGTTTAATAAAACCGGAGTAATAACCGGCAGCAATGACCAGAGTGCGAAAGAATAGCTTGCAACAAAATTCCTTTGGATGAATATGCATGCGTCGTGTATGTGTGCGACTGTGGAAACATTGCTGGGAACGGCACGGTCTCCCGTTGCATTCTAACTCGATGATTTGTTCCTGCGTTTTACGATGAAAAATTTCCAAAGGCCATAACCTCCTTCTCATAAATTCACCTACCCCCTCCCGGGGCCGAAAGAAGAAAGAAAAATCACCCGGAATATTTGCCTTCCTGTAGATTTTTTTATCTGTTCGCGAAAGCTTTACGATTTTAAGCCTGTAGATTTTACGGAGTGTGTCATTTATGATAACGCGCACGAAAAATCCATTCTTGCTGTTCGTCTAACGATCGCGGAAAACGAAATACATATATAATGTCTGACTTATTTCACTTTGTTTCTACTATTATTCACTCGAATATAATGTTATTCGTCTAATGTCGCGTTTGATATTTAGAGGTGTATAACTTTTACACAATTATCGAATATTCACAGTGATATCTTCTCTCGTATTTATTTATAACGAGTCCCACGAACATATTACTTATGAACAATTTTCGGATACCGATTCTCTGCATAGTGTATCCGATTGAACTCATTGAATTTGCAATAATATAAGATAACGTGAGATAATATTTACAATAATGTAAGAATTGCATTTGACGTAACACCGCCATAAACATAACGCGTCATATTGTAAACTTTCCCCCATTACTTGCACTTTCATTCCTTGCGAGTTTCATACTTTAGCCCGTCGGTGGTTCTGGCGTTAATAGATTTCTCGGGGAATGTGGTTTACGATAACACGAGAATTCGTCCGTCTCTCCGAACACGACGGGCATTCCTCGCGAAATATTAATTCCCTCACGTCGAAGAATGCTTCGTCCTCGTATTATACACTTTTCTCGTCTATTTTCCAGCCGCGTTCCGAACCAACGACGCGCCAAGGCCAGTTTAACCATCATCCGCAAAGGAATGCACTTGAGAAATCGAGCCAGTCAATTTCTCATTCAACGTTGCACGGAATGCGGCTTCGCGAACACAATAGGCGCTACGTCACTCTCTCTCTCTCTCTCTCTGTTCCAGCCATTAAATTCAATACTTCGGTCGAGTGTGGCGCGTTCTCGTTGAAAACGTTAGCCGTCTGTTGGGTTGGTAATCTTCTGGGAAAAATTCAGCGCGCGACGCGCGATCGGAAAATGCGGCACGACGATCGGGGATCGTGAGTTCACATGTGTGGGCGATCAATCGCTCTCAGGACCGTGGGAAAGCAACTTTTCCCGTCACGCGGCGTAAGAAAAATCGCCCGAGTGTTCTGCAGCCCGATTGAAGCAGCCTGGTCCTTTCAAAAGGGACGTTCCGTTCCGCGTTTGTTTGAAATTTTTATCCGCCCCCGTTACCCGGAATTCGTAATCGCTGCTTGACAACGATTTCATGATACCACTTCGAACGATCTTTTATACCTTGGACAGTGTGCGGAAAATTGTTTCGCGAATTAACATCAGAATTTTATGGGTTCTGAAGAAGTTGACAGTTACTTCGATCGAGCAAACAGTCTGTATTGTCTTCATAGGAATTTTTTAATTTAAATTGATTAGAAAGAAACTAGTTCAGTATGAATTTTGCATCCATGTGAAAGTACGACGAGCAATGATTTTGTTACAGACATGTTAAACATGAAAGCAGAAAGATCAATCTTTCTCCCTCTTTTAAAATTCTTTTCTTCAGCTGAAAACGATGCAATTATAATAATTCATCGAACCAAATTATCCGTCGATATCAATTTATATTCGTTCATTGATCGACCAAGAAAAGTTAAATGTTAATACGAGCACCGCTCCAAACTCAATAACTCGCGATTACTCGCGGTTAAACAGCCAGTGGAACTAGTCAGAAATAACCGGACGGGCAGTCTCTTTCGCGACACCAGACACTAGCTTCGGAACGATGCACGTCTACGTACATACGTAGCACGTAATATAATAGAAAACGGAAGGAAGCTGCGACGAATTGCTGTAACTGAAGCGAACAGAGGGAACGGAGAGTGGTACAGGCCATCCAGTTTCTCTATTCCCTCTTCGTCATTTCGTGGCTTGCCAGAGACAGCTGCAGAAACTTGAGAATTTATAGCTCTGCGGCTTGCGGATTTTCGTTTTCTACCGAACGAACTCGTCGTTGGAAATTCCGCGCCCTCGTACGACGACACCAATAGGGACTCAATTAATATTTATGGGGATGCCACGATTTCGTCCCTCCCGCCGAGTCCGGCATCCCTTTCGTTCCGTGGGACGTGTCGGTTGGAAGCTCCACGGGACAAAAAGGAATATCGCCTCACGATCAGCCGCACGTTTAACATCGATTTTAACCGGCAGCTTTTGCGGTACCGCTCTTTTCACCGAGCTTCACCGATCAGACCTGGAATTTATCGTGCTGCCGGTGAAAACTACGTGCTGCGCGCGTTTCAAATTTCCACTAAGCGGTGAAAATGAGCAATTGCGGCGGAAACTTTCGCGCGAAATTTTGTTAGATTTACAACGACGCACTTTTAAGAGGCTTAAATTTTTGAGGATACAGTAAGTAAAACATATTGAATACAGAGTATGAAATAAACACAATGTAATTTAAAACGTAGAAACTCAGGCTGATATAGTAATACAATAGCTAAATCATTGTTCTAAATCGTTTGAATTTCTAATTCATTAATAACATTTCATAATGTGATGAACGAAGTGATAATTGACAATTTGAGCGAAAAATGAAATTTTAGTAGAGCAAGAATATCCGTATTCAATTACTCGTGCATGCATACAACGGTGTAATTCAGTATGTAAATGTTAAATAAAATAAATTAAAGAAAATTATTCATATCGATTTCATTTTATTACCCATATAATACTTTAATTTAATCCCAGCGGTTCATTTTATCGTTTAAATAAATCCCTACACGTAAAGTATTATATGTGTTTCATTGCGTTTTTAAATTCGAAAAATAATTGGACATGGATTAAACAGCGCGGCGACCTGGAATCTTTGATTCTATTTTAAATCCTCACGTTTGAAGCAACCGTCTTCTTTAAAATTTTATAAATATCGTTTCACCGGCGACTTCTAAATTTTTCGACAAGACAGTGTACGTGCTTTAAGGAGGTAGAAAGCCTCGCAAACAAAAGCCTTCTCACAGGCTTTTATTTCACGTTCCAACAGTGTTTTTTTTTCTTTTTTTTTTTTCATTGCTCGTTGGTCAGCGAGCGGCTCGTTTACGTCGCTGAACGATTCAATTCATAAAATGGCGAAGGCTTGGGCAAAGACGACAGAAACATGGTAGTTTGAGTTTACCAGGTTAACCGGAACTCGAGTGTCCTCGACGAGGATCTCATCAAAACATAGTTGAACAAACTATGCTCGTCTTTGTATAAGCTCTCGCTTCTTTTACGATGAGGTTCTTGATGAACTTATGCTCCGTTCTTGAAAAAAAGCAGCATAAATATTACTTAGAAATGACTGTCTTGTTTAGACGTGAGAAGCTTATAAAAAAAAAAGAAAAAGTCAAAAAGCGAAAGAAAAATACTGTGACAATAAATAGTCATTTCACTGAAAATGAAACGAGCTTAGATTTAGAATTATTCCATTTCAAATTGATTTGAAATCATTCCAAATGAAAATACAATTAATTTCTAACATCTTAAGTCATTTCTTTATAAATAATATTTTCTTAATTTAAATGCAACGAAAGATGCCAGTTATTTAAGTATAGAATGTCTTCCTTAATTACAGCGAAAATAATGATTGAGTTTTCATTCGTGTTCAAATTTATAATAATTTATATAAAAAGTCATTAATATTAAAAACTATTGATGCAGCCAGTCTATTGTAATTTATAACTAATTTATACACATTAACACACTTTCAATAAAAAATTAATTTTCCCAGTAATACCAACTTACAACTTAGCAATTCTACTAGCTGTGAAATGAACCTTTTAAAAATTGTTAGATTCAACCGAAGGAAAGAAATTAATACCTGTAAACTCCATTTTCTCTTTATTCTTCGAGTAATACTACACGGTGCGTTTCTTCTACACTTTATTCGCAATCGATTCGGTAATCTGCTCGAAACTATCTCTAAAGTTTCCTTTTCCTTTTTTTTTTTTTTTCTTTTTTTTTTATTGATTAAATCGTACACTCGGTATTCTATAAGTCTGGCGGCGATTGCGTCCGGCGCGGTGAAATTGAGAATAAAACAACGGGTAGTCGAGTGGCGGATCTGCGAAAAGACCCTTTTTCCGGTCAGAGGTCGCGGGAACGAAAATTCCCCTGGCGGAAATAAAAGTAAATTAAAGCGCACGCGGTCGGTTGTTTAAAATGTAACAGCCAATTACTGACCTTCTGGCATTGTTCTAGTCTCGTCGAACGTACCGATGCTCCTTCCTTCTTTTTCTGCCGATAATTTTCCATCTTGATTCTTTGCGAACTTCTTCGCGTGTCGTACGAACGAGTTTCGTTAAAAAATGTCTTTATCTCAAGAGTGTTTCAATATCAATTATTAACATTATTTGCTGGATATGATTTATGTCTCATTAATACGCGTAGAGGAAATTGAAAGTGAAGAAAATGAAATATTCAGATCGTACGAAATACGATTATTATTACTAAATCCTTGGTATAGAACTGAATGTAAAATATTCAAATTTTTTCTTAAAATAAAGTTATTGAAACATTTACAGAGAGCTATTTATGAATTATATCGGTCAAATTTAAAATGAATTCAGTGGATGTGTTGAACATTTATTATATGCTTAGAGCGGTTATTCAAGTTATATGCTTATCTTTAACTTCATTTCACTTAGCTTCAGATTGGTTCCAGAGTTCACCAATATGATCATGACGATCATTTCCTATTTCTTATAATAAGTTCCAATTTCATTAGCCAAAATCAGCCATTACCCATTTCATTGTTTAAATCCAGTTTTATTGATCTTCCAATTTTCCGATAAGAAATTTTTAGCTGAAAGGAAGAAGTTTAATACTAGAGAAAATGGGACAAACTTTAAAATTGCAAGCCTTCCAAAAGTCAAATATAAATTCACGAGCTTCGTTAAAACCCTATCTAAATTGAATCACTGTGTTTATTTAAAGCAATTCTTAAATTATTGTACATTGAATGCGCCAATGCTTCTATTCTCCTTTGCCAAGACCTCCAATAAAAAGGATTTAAGAAGCAAATAAGCAAGCCATCGTTGAACGTGTCACGTAAACGTTTTTACGATTCGTAGCCGGATTTGCTGGTATAGAGAGAGCAAGCCAAGAAGCAAGATCACGGCAACCTCTTCGCTCCGGATCCGGACACACAACATTAAATCTTTATTGTTAGCAACAAAGGTTTCTCTCCTCTTTCACCCTCTGCGTTTCCCTTATCTCCTTTCCTCCTCTTTTCATTCTTTCTTTTATTCTCCTCTTTTTATTTTTTGTATTTTTTTTTTTTTTCGTCCGCATCGCCGTCACTGTCCTCCCGTAAGAGGATCATTCTCGCGTAGTTTTTATCTCCCATTTTGTGCTCATCCCTTACGCCCCTTTTAAACCAGCCAATTCGCCTCTCGAACGAGAAAGTGGTCTGGGACGAAATGCAGGAAGAGCGTGGAATTATCCGGTTTCTAGCGGATAGCCAGTTATCCAAGGTACGATTACGCTCGAGTTATGCCCGGATGTCCTGCCGACGTCGAGCTCCGCTATCGTCTCTTTTTGCGCTTGCTGGCCGCGGCAGCGAGGAAATTGTTTCGTTCACGGCCACTCCTCGGTACACCCAAGGACAGACGATAATCCGAAATTTCATTTTTCGTTCTTTCCCTTGATCGTTTCGTTGGTCGGTGTCGGATTATATCTGGCCCGAGTGAAAACGCCCCGCCGCTGGTCAGACTGTGCGCGATTAGCGGATCATGCGGTTTAGATTCTTTCTTTTTTCTTTTTTTTCTTTTTAAGTAGAAGTGATTTTAATTCGAGTAAGTATCACGTGTATTGGATTAGAATTTAATCGCTTTGATATTTCTAAATATCATTGTTCGTAACTATATATCACGTATGTATCAGTGATATATTTCACGTGGATGTTGCAAGTAAAATATATCGTATCTAGTCACTAAAATTCGATGTTTAATAATATTGATCCACAAGATCTTGTTATTTTAGATTATAGCTAAAAATTATATTACTAATGTGTCATTACAATATATATAATATACTGCAAGTAGATTACATCGTGTTTGGTCAGACACTAGATATTCTTACAATGATTTATTTCCAATATTATACGCTCAACTGCATTCAGAGACAGTTTCTTTAGGAAAATGAATAACTTGCCTATCATCTCCTATCGATAAATGAAAAATTTCTTCCTCCTCTTTTTTTTTCAATTATTAAACTATCAAACTTTCTCTAAAAGAATATCAATCCTCCGCAAGCAACGCTGTAATCAATTGCCTCTACAGTATGTTGCAGCATCGTTGAATTAATATTCCGCGGATCTATTGAGCAGACTTCTTTTCTCATCTCGAGCGTGACTGTATGAACGTTTGTTTATTTTTCAATAGATCGACAGAAGATCGGCCAACGTGTGGTTACCAGTGCCTTTTTTCTGTTCCTTTTAACTTATCGTCTTCTGGCAACGCGCATTACGAAGATGCCGGGGAGGATGAATGTTCGAGTCGATGGCCCTCGATGTTGAAGTGGATGAAGGCCTGCGGTACATAAGCCTGGTCCATTAATCAGCTGGCAAACGGCATTTCGCAAGCTCAGAGCTTGCGACTCCAGCTCCCGGTATTGGCTAGTCTATCTTTTCAGAATTTATAGAGGCCTGACGAACGTTGATCTCCTTACGATAAGATACCGTGTCCCCGAAATGTAGTCATTTTTCCCATCGACTCTTCGTTATTGATGTCCGAAGAAATATTACGCTCTCCACTCTATCCGCTCGGCTATTTATAGGCTTTTATCCGCTATCCCCGCGTTGCAGCAACTAAATAACTCGATAAACGAGTTGAAAAAGACAGAGAGAAGTGAGTTACGGAGTCGTAGCGATGAAACTGTACGCGGGATTTTTCAGTTTACTATAATTTCAAGAAACGTTCGAGTATAAATGTGTTGGATCTCGATGGAAAATTGCCATGAAAAATTTGAACATGAGTAAATAAATGTACGTAATCATTACTACATCACTGTATAAATCTTATGATGTAATTTATCACACGTTTTCGTTATTTTAATAGATATCTTTGTTTATTCAAAGACATGCGTTAATCAAGTGTGGCTCAGCACTTTTCATTACTTCTTCCATCCGTTACCAAGGAGATTAATCTGCGAGCTCAATTGAATCCTTTCGCTGTCCAATTCTCTTCAAGACGATATCCCTTGTTTTTTCTCGTCGATTTCTCGACAACTTCGGGCGGAGCTTTGCACCGATTACCCGATTTTGAGGGACCATAGGCACCTCACCGGTTCGGCTTGGCTGTTTCGCAGCGCGGCCCAATACCAGGCTGGATCCCCGGAATTATACGAAGAAGGGGGGAACTATTTATCAAGCACGTACACCAGGACAGGCGTTCTCTGCCTAATCCAACAGGGAACACGCGGGTAGAAGCGGACAAGTTGCCATTGTTCCAACAGCTGGAAACTCCGCGAATTCGTGGATCTCCGTTTGCAGTCATCCTCCTTCTGTTCCCTCTCTTTCCCGCCGGCTTTGCCCGGTACCATTGTGTTCCGTTTCCCGAATGGCAGGACCAATAGACTGAGATACGAGCCGCTTGACACGACCAGTCGAAACGGAAGCAAAGACCGCGAATCCAGCTGATGTTCTTGTTTCGAGGCCTTCGCTGCTTGAATACCGCCACTTTGTGCGCTTAATCGCGGTCTTCGTCTTCATATTGTCTCCACGTAAATGGCAGAATACGCTGGTAAATCTTCGAAATACCACGCGATTCGTGATGCTGGATGCCGGTCGACCTAGACGGTTATGACGATAAATCGCGTAATTGTCTTTTTGAGGGCGGGGAAAGAGGAGGGGAGGGGGCAGGCAATCTCGTGGCGGAACGACGACGAATTCAACCGGCCCGCGAAGGAATTTTGGGGTCACAAGCCGCTTCCGTTTCGTCGTCGAGCAGACTAATAATGTTGTCGGAGTAGCTGCTGGCATTGGTCGAATTTAAGCAGTCGAGTTGGTACGGGCTGATTGGTGGCTGCCAGCCTCCCTCTGTCGCCATTCATTCACAGACGGAGGAAAGATTAATTCAGTTGGATTATTTACATCTTGTACGTTTGACAGATACAAACACTCGGTTGATTTATTAATTCATTAAGGGCCTGGCGTTGCGTGAACGTAATTTCATTTGCAGGTGATCTCGAGGAAAAGTAAATCTCAACAATTTTCGTTGAACAGAGAAGCAACACGGGCTTCATGTCACACAATTTTAATGAAAGGCTGCAAGGAAATACAATTTTAATGGACGATCGTGTGCAACCTATGATTCAAAGGACATTTAACAGATGAAAACTGCAGACTGACGGATGAATTGTAAGTACGGCTATATCAATGCTTGTCGTCGCTTGACACGTTAATTTACCACCGTGTTACGTATCGGCTTCGTCGACGCTATACTTACTAATTACACGCTCGGAATGGTAGCAATGCCTGGCTGTGAAATGAAGTTGTTTCACGCGTAGCACCGTGGTGTTCACGTTAGAGGATATTTGTAAAAACGTATTCCCCACAGGTCGAGACCTTTCGCGCGAAAGCTTTTTCCCGCATTAATTGTTTCAAACGCAGGTTTCCCCGCTGTTTCGGGAATATACGCGTTATACGTGATAAAGCGTAACATTTCCATCGTGTCGGTTCCCCATGTCGAATGCATGCACTATCGTTAGCTCGACAAAGTGGTCGTGAACGCGAACACACACTTTTATTATTCGTACCAAAGCGAACACGGCAAGCCCGATGTGACTCCCAAAGGTCTGAGGCTTTCGACTAACGAATACCTGAACTTTGCTAGTAGGGTAATGAGAAACGTCAGGGAAACGGAGCTTTGTCGAACCGACCTACCTTCTCTGGTCTTAACGTTCGGCAAATCGAAGTCGAATCCTACCGACGTTAATAGATATTTAGGCGACTATGTTCCAACGACGAACATGGAAACGTCTAAACGGAAAGTATTTCTTTTTAAATCAGGATTGGATACTTATTTTCTAAACAGTAGAATGTAATCTTCTCTAGCCTGTAGTGTAAGTAACATAGAGAGAAATTCTAGTAGAATCTTCGAAATATCTTTGTTTCACTATGAAAAAAAAATACATAATTTAGTTTTCGAACAACATCAAAAGTATTGATATTCCATTTTCGAATAAAAATTTAATTTCCATACTGTAAATTATTTCTCGATTTTTCTTGCAAGCAGTTGGACTGGTTTTGTTCCATTGCATGAGTTACGTTCAGATTTTGAAGTATCATATTTAATTTTTGCGATCTTTAAATATTCATTTTCATTGTTTTCCAAAAATTGTGGGAGATCAGCGGTATTTCATTAATTGAAAGAAATTGTTACCTTGAAGTATCGTACAGTATTATGTGTTACGTTTAGTAAACTGTACGACAGAATTTATATTTCATTTTCATTTTATAAATTAAAAATTGCGAAAGATTAACGATATTTCATTTATGGGAAGGAAAGCATTATGCAGATTCTGTATGATATCGGGGCCAATTGTTGTCGTTGAATTATATTCGCTTTCGTCGCAGGCACTTTTATTATTTCGGAAAGTCTAGGAAATCTACGTTTGCTTTGATTCAATTAATTACGACAAGAGATTTCGCAGATAAGGCTGGAAGAACTGTATGGGATCGAGAAACTTCAGTACGACTGGGAAGAAACTTTTACCGCGAGAATAATTGATCTTGCTAGACGTGGAAGACGAATGATCGTAGAAGTCCGATTGAAAGACCTAAAAAAAAAAAAAAAAAAAAAAAGAAAAACGCCGACGAAAGAGAGGAATTTTTCAATGAAATTTAATTAATCCGACAACTCGGGGATATATCCTCGCAATTCTTTTTTAATAAGTATTTCGATCATCCAATAAAACGATCTCGATAATAATTACATGGAATTCTTACGAGAGCTAGAAAACACTCCGAATGGAAGCAGTACAAATAGTAGAATTTATTTTAAGTGATATTCATAGGCAACATATATACATACATATTTGATGAAAAAAATATTATTTTAATTTTATATTTTTCTGAACAATGCTACACTTTCCTTAATCAAACGGATTCCAGTCCTGGATTTCTTTTTATATTTCAGTTTACCTCTCATTTTGGCAAGAAAAAAATTACGTTAATGTTTCAATAATCCTTTGAACAATCCTTTCATGTTTTGTTCAAAGTAAAATTGGACTGATAATAGTTGGAAGAACGCAACAGGTTCAACCTTGAATTAATCTCACAGGCTGATCTCTGTGACTCGAAATGGAAATGATACTCCAAATAATATTTCTAAGTTGCTCGAAATGAAAATTTCAAATATAAACAGCTCTTAAATATTTGGTTTCAATTTCACAATTTAGTTTCATTTAGTACGAATTTAACATCGACGAATAAATTATTTCATTTGAAAGTAGAACTCTAATTCGATTCTAATTTAATGGCATACAAACCGAGAAGAATAATAAGAGAGACACCTTAAAAATAAATAGAAAACTTGAACGTTTCTTCAATTTGACAATTTATTCAAGCCATAATGAATAAAGCTTCCTGCGATCCTCTCGTTCAAGTGAAACGATAAAGCAGCAGGGGTCGTATTATTACGCTGCGAGACTTGTCTCGGAGGAATAATCGATCCGAGGTGGGAGCAGAAGGTGGTGCGACGTTACGAGGTCGAGATCGCGGAAAATTATTCCACGTAGCGTCTGCTGAGACGAAAGACATTTCAAGCAAGACGGCCGCGAGAGTCTTGGACAAGTTTTTCAATTACGAAATACACGTGTACCTAGGAGGTACGCGGAAGAGATATATAATTGAAGGAAGAACAAGGCTGGACGAAATGATCGATCATCGCGCGTTGTTGAGCAACCGTTGCTCACTCCAACAGTCCCCAATTACATCTTTATCGGTCGGAGCCACACCTACGCGCCATCCGCGATACATCATCTTCCCGCTGGTAGCTCATAAGACGAAGTTTCGAGGTCGAGCAAAGATTTATGCCGGCTAGCTTGAGAGATGGAACGAACTTGCACATGTTTCTCCCCCGAGTTTTCCTTCCTCCAGTTGAGTATCGTGCCGAGTTCGTCGAACAAATCATTTCTCGCGCAGTTGTTGGATAAATAGCCTCTCTTTGGGACCATCAACTATTTTTCGTTGGAAGTTCTTCCGTTCAGGAACAAGTCAAAGATTGTTCGACTTATTTCATTTTCTTTTTCTTTTCTTTCTATTTCTTTGACTTTCGTTTCTTCCTTCCTTCTCGATGCGATAATTATCTGGTAGGGAATCTTCGTGCATTTGTGGGAAATTTTTAAATATGAACTTGGACGTGATACGAAGATGATGACACTCGATATGTAAAACGTTGGTTTTTACAAATTAGCGATCTAGTAATCAGAAATGTGATTAAAAAAAAAAAAAAAAAATGAGGGGACATTGATTTAAATGAAACATGGTAGTCGAGTTGTTTGACATCGTTTTCAGTACGAAATTCTTCCTTCCCTCTGCGCTGACAAAATGCACCATCAGCAAAATATTTGTTCAGGAATTTGTTGGATGCGAAACGTACGAGCAACGCGAACCAACGAATCTCGCTCCTAGTTTTATTTCACGACGAATTGTTGTTACGACTGTGATTTTAGTATACTGAGAATCCTAAAAATTCATCGCAAGAGATATGAATTACGAAAAAACAAGTACATTATTTTCGATATATAATCTCTGCGATTTTGCAGCCTTAAATTCTCAATGATTGCACAGCGAATAACCGTTCAACAGTAATAAACAATAAAATTTTAATCAATCTCTTCATTTGACATTTTATATATTTTTGCATCTCATCTGCATTTTTCACATTATTATATTTGTATAAATTTCTCACAACATGTATAAAAATCCACAATCCAACGACAAAATGATAAAATTGTCTATTCTTCTCATTTCCATCTTCCGACTAAATTTTCATCCATAATTTTTTATAAGAAATAAATTAGTGTCCGGATACTCACGAAGGACATCATACTACTCATTTTTCACATCGTCCACCGACTGCTATGACAGTTTCAAAACCACTCTGTATCATCCGATCAAAGTTCCCCAGCAAACTCGTTCAATCGAAACTCCCCAGGTGGATCCTCATTGTCGCCATTGTAAAACTGTCGACGATGCTACTAATTGCCGTGCGATTCAACGGGTTCACGCGTTCGCTGAACCACATGGAATCCGCGAAGAGAATAGATCAAACGAACGGGGCCATCACGCCATTTTGAGTCCGTCTAGATGCATGCATTTCAGATTATGCATTCGACTGCAGCGCTGCCAGCGATCGTCGACACAGGCACGTGCTTCCGGTCACTCATCTTTAACCGCTGTGCAAGACATTCGCCGCGGCTTCTATCCACCTGGACAATGGTGGATACGCGTGAGCACCGCTGAGGTAATCTAGACTCTATTGCCACTATCAGGCCCGGCGATCAGGGGTTGCTTATTTCTCTTTGAACCAACCGGGTCAACTGGTTGCAGTGTCAACACGCCGGAAGTGCTCCTATAACGGTCCCCTTCACGAGCCTCAGAGACTCTCTCCTCCTCCATGTCATCCTGCTCTCGCAATCTCCTTTTCTTCATCCTACCGCGTCTATAGTTGGTCAACGTCGAGCCACCATCGTTACACACAGACGAATCTTTTCTTTTCTTTTTCTTTTTCTTTCTTTTTTTCTTTCTCTCTCTTTTCCAACGAACCGCGGTACGTCTTAGCTTGGCATGAATTTTCAGTAAGCGCGTTAGGCCTTTTCGATTAGCGAAACTCGTGGAACTCGAGCTACCGTGTGTTCGACATGTCAGTATTTCAATCTATATAGCTTTTCAAAGTGTATATATCTATTCGTGTTTTATTCTGCTTATGACAAGTACATGAAATATTTATGTACGTAATTTTCGAAAGAAACAACGTTGGTTGTAGCAAGTTTAGAAGAGTATTGGAAATATTATACCGGCACCAATGAAAAATAGGAACTTTTCCCGGTTGCTACCGGGAAATGTCATTTTATTAATATCAAAACAAACGATTGATTAAATTTTATCTAAAATTATGTTGTTTTTCTATTTTTACCTACAATTTAAGGTAACATATACTTACTTCAAAGATTACTTTCATTTACCTAAATGTATTTTTTTACATGTTAATAAAAATAATTATACTAAAACTTGAATATTTTAATACACCGTATATGTTGATATCCATGTATTAAAAATTATATAGATTAAAACACAGATGTATACCTTTAATAACATAATCTCTAGTATATATGTATCGTATATACTGATTCAAAATATTTGATTCGAACGAACACTATAATAACATACATCTATCATAATTGTACTAGTAAAAATAAAAACCAATCTGTAAGTGTGTGTAGAAGTTCACAAGATCGTTTCGATTTACGCATTGTCTCTTAATAAAGATACTTACGGATAAATAACGTACGACGAATAATTATTTGCCAACAGGTAAAGTGACTCGTTAAGGTTAAGAACACCTCGAGTCTTCCGTTGGAAGGCGTTGAAAAATTTACGGGCCGGAAGATTAATGCTCGCATAAAAGGGAGAAAGGAGAGGGCGGAAGACACGCTTGTATCGCGATACGAGGTATTTTATCAAGTTGTACGTTTCTGAACAAAGGATGAGCAACCGGAGAACTCGTAGTAAGCTCCGTGAGCCTGAACGATTCGCCTGCAAGTTTTCTCAACTATCTCGGTTTCCAGTCTCGCGAGACAAGCGATTTGACTCCTGCAGAAAGTAAATTTCCCCAACAATCGGACGAATCGGCAAGTTAAAATTGGCTACATCTGATGATTGGATTGCACCGACGAATCCTATTTCTATAGTGTTGTTATAAATTGATTGTAGTCGTGTTGAAATACATATAAGCAATTGACAGCAATGAGTGTATCGTCGAACTTAGATTGTATTTCCTCAGTTAAACTCGATAGGGAACATTTGTTGCAGCATGTTTTAATCGACCGTAGTAATTAATAAAACAAATATGCAGGTCTAATGCTAAATTTTCATGGCGTGTAATTTTTGTATGATTAAACCTTACGGACAACTAAAAATTTTACTTTACAGTTAGTACTGTTACTAGAACGTGGATTTTTATGTATTCGTAGAAAATTTGAAGATACAAACATATATAGATACTTAAAGTATAGTACGTCATATTTGGCACGTATAATAGTTTTTCAATCAAATTTCACTTTTTTCATAAACTGCGAAAAATATAACTTTTTATAAATATTCGTAGTCGATTATTACGAAGATTATCATCAAGCAATGTTTCAATAAATAT
>CAJDYZ010009892.1:36765-51293 GCA_903986555.1 Heterotrigona itama | reverse complement strand
AAAAAAAAAAAGAAAAAATGTCCCCCGAGAAGAATTACCGTCATTCGTTCGACATCACGTTACACCCACAACAACCTACCAAAAGAACGAAACCGATCCATCCTCATCCAGAGTGGTCGTTCTTAATCGTTCACAAACGCACGAGCACCACCACCACCTTCGCCGAAAGGGCAAACGATTGGGAAAGAGAGGGGTTCGTTATCACGATGCTGGCTCGAATCGACAGGTTCAACGAGCATCGAAGTAAATTGCTGTCAGAGATGCAGCTTGCTTGTAAACGTAGGGCAGTGTACAGTTAATCTCGGGTGAAGCCGCGAGAACCGAGACGGTACAAGCGTTGCTGATGGTGTTCGAGGCGAAGATATAGTAAGACAAACGACATCGCGGCCCGACGGCGGAGGAAAACGGGGACACGAAGCGATGGAAGGAAGAAGATAAAGCGAGAACGGGAGGAAAAACGGACACGAAGGAAGGAAACCCGGAGGATAAAGGGAGGGGGATGGGGTATTTATTCTGTGGCGAGGAACGCAACTATTTCACGGGTGTCGACTTGGATGCCGTTGGTACAACTACCCTCCTTCCCTCTCAGTCTCTCTTTCTCTCTTTCGAGAGCTTCCATCCTCATTGGAAAAGGTACACCGCCATTTACTATCCGAGAGTTTGCGACTCGAACGTCCCAAACCGCTATTTATCCGCTTTTCCCCGCGATCACGGTGATTCTTTTATCTCGTCGAAGAGTATTCCTCTTCTCTTCGATAACGCCATTTCGTTCTTTTGCGCTAGATCGACCGTTTTGCCGCCGCGATTGGAACATGCTTCCAACGTGATAAAATCGCGACGGTCATCGAACTATCAGAGGATTTTAGAGGGGCAAAGGATTTCACGGAGTGAATCATTTCAGATGATATTGAATTTGGATAACGCGCCGTGTGCCGGGGAGTGAAAACTTCTGGGACAGAAGAATTTCCTTCGCGGGAAAAATCATTTAATAGAAATGTATTCATATGTTATCGTAATTTGTTAATATATCATTTGGACGGGAAATTTTGGAAAAGTGGCATCTTTTACAAAGCAAATCATTCTAGATGAAATTGGACCGTGTAGAAAATTCGAAGCTCAGAGAAATTTCGAAAAGAATTGAAAATATTATTTTTTTTATTAAAAGTAAGGTATTTTTTAAATTGTTCTATTAGTCGTGTTTGGGTAGCTTCTAAATTATCGACAATAAGATACAAGTAAATTTCCCACGAATGTTCAACACTTTACACGTCGGAAAAAATGTTCTCCTCACTGCCCGGCACGTTATTTATTCGCGGTACAAGAAAGTGGAAAACCATCGAAGACATACGCGTACAAACAATCGAGTATCGTGGCCAATAAATCGCGAACGCCGAGGCGAAACGAAAATCTGTTATGTCGAAACGTTTCTTCGCCGCTTAGAGGCGTGCTTAAAGCTACACTCTCAATAAAGAAATACAGTGCGCTAGAAAGATTGCATGATAACAAAGAAAATGGGAATGGAGAGAGATGAAAGAACGTGTTCCATTTGTTCGATACGAGGACTTCCAGCTGCAGAATCACGAAGTCACCAAGGAAAAAACAATGATACAGGAGTAGTGTGGGTATCCTGAAACGAATCGTCTTGTTCCTCTGCAACGATGGGGGACGAACGGACTTTCCGTATTCCTTTGACGTTCATTTATCTTACTTGCCGGACACGAATCACTTGGGGGAAAGAAGATCGAAGTTTCCCCCAACGAAACTTTAATTTTTTATGCAATTTCATATGTGAGCGTGTTTGTAGAATAGCTGCTAGAATCTTGTGGTATCTCATAGCGGAGGATTGATAAATCGTTTCTGTTAAAATTTCAGTAGTTTGACAAAAATATGGAGAAGACTGAGTGAATATTCAGCTGACATAGAGCGATATGAAAATTATTTTCAATTTCGATTGATATTTCATTTTTGAGAGCAGGCAAAGTTACTGTGCAAATGAAAATAATGACAAACACTCGAGGGAAATTTTGATTCCAAATTTTTACCACTTGCCTCAAACGAGCAGGTTCATCATTTAACTACACTCGGGTAAATTGATGGTATTCATCATCGCCACATTTTTCTCACAGTTTCGTAAGAATCAAATCGACAAACATATTCAATATTAATAAATTCATAACTTTCAAATACTAATAGATACTTAATACTAGCAACCTACTCTAGATTTAGTAATCTACTAAGTTTTTCAAAGGAAAAAAGTCTGCCTGCTTGTGCAACGTTCGCTTTCCCTTTGCCTCGTGAAGTATCGACAAATGTTTAAGAATCACGCTGTACACGTCCGATGGAATGGAAGACAAGTGAACGGAAGCAACTTTTAGATTCGATTGCTCGGGACAGACAATCCTGCTCCGCGCCGGTTCACCTGGAACGGTTTATATTCCTCCTTCGAATGAATTTTACACGGGGAATGTTACGTGTGGCGAGTGTCTGTTTCTGGAACACATTTCTTGGGGACGAAGTATCTGGAACAACGGGCGTACATCTTTTAAGGGGATCGGACGTTTCTCTTGTTGTTTGAGGTTAAAAGAAAAATATTTCTGTCTCGAAACAACCGCCGCGAAATTAAAGGCACAATAAAAATGTGTCGCTGTGTTTCCAGGGTTCTCGATTTCGTTCCTTCGATCTCTCATTTATCGGCAGGAAACTGCGTACCTTTAGTGACGAAACTATCATTTAAAAGGAAAGTCGTAACCGAGCTACTAATTTTTGTGAAATTTATGAGATACGTGAAGAAAATGTATTCATTATTGTATTTAATTTTCAATCTTATTATAATCGCTAGTGAATAATTTAATAGGCAAAGCTTTGTTTAAATTCTATTTCTGTAGTTCTATCTTTTCTATTCTTTTTAATCTATTCTATTCTATTCTTTTTAATCAAACTGATAAATAATAATAATTTAGTAGCAATTGTGATAATACTTGTATTGAAAGTGAGAATTTGGAACAGTTTCTAAGTGAAATCTGAGATTTCGGTACGAATTTTTAGAATCGCCGTTTGAAGATTTAAAAATATTATTTTAATTAATTTAGATGTAATCTCAACAGATGCAGAATAAAATTGTAACGTAATGCAATTTCGTTTGAAATCTGTTGGCCGACAATTGTGTCCATAAAAGTGATTACACGCGTGTAGCCGCAAATTATGAAAATTGCGATTACCAGAATTGAAAAATCCAAGGAAATTAATCGCGATTAATGACGAGTTTGCAGTTACATACGTTTTAAATATAATAACATACTAACGAATCAATAGATTATAATTAGAACAGAACGGGGAAAACATTGTTACATGTGGGAGCAAGTTGGGAATTAGAACATTAATAGAGTGAGATTGAATTACAATTCGGAGTAATTAAATGTTAACTGCGATATAACGGTATCTATTTAGAATTAATATACTGAACATTTACCGTGTCATTATCTCTATTGAAATCCGTTGTTTTCATTATCGTGAAATTATATTGGGACAATACAATTACCGAAATAATTCCCAGCGTGAAATATAAATACGTATTTACGGAAGAAATGTAATTCCCTTCAATTCCGTAGATAGGTCATAAAAATTTTAGAGGGAAAATCTTTCATTTTATACAATAAAACATTCATACATTGTTTCTTATTTTTATATTTAACTTTCATGTATGTTATTTCATTTTGCCACCTTTACACGTTCAAATTCTGTAATACCATTTTTCGTACAAAATTGAAAGAAATTATCCCTCGTTAAAAAGTGGCTCGATAGTTTCAATAATTTTCGTGGCTAAAAATATTCCCGAAAGCTCTCGTTGAAAATAATCCTTCCCCTAGAATTCAGTTCGTTGAAGTTTTCTTAATTGCAACCCATACATTAGCGATATTTCAACGTTTCCTATTTATCTCCGGCTTATTTCGCCCCGGTGTTTTTATCACCGATGATAGAGCACGGGGGGGAATACTATGGGCATTTCTCTAAGAGGTCGTTAATTCGAAGTTCAGCCCGTTCTGGCCACCGTCTTGGGGCCAAAGTCACGTTTACACCCTCGAATGCGACCATTAATAAAAACAGGTGAATGGTTCGTTATGGCCATTCGTAATTAATTGTGTCCTCACGGCCGTCCCAGCGGACACGTAAATTAACGAATGCTAAGCTAATGGAGTGGAATTTTACGGCGGTTCTCCGGTCCCTTTGTTTCATATTTATAAGTCTATACACGTATGTACACTTTTTTTATAATCGCCGATTATTCATGAGAATTGGTTTAATTTCTTTAATTTTTCACGCTATTCCTTGACGCTGCAGCAGCGTTAAAGTAGCAAACCGAAGTGAAAAGAGTTCGAACATAATTGATTTAAGCAAGATTGAACATTCCAGCAAATATTTGCTGTGATAAAGCTTAGCGACGAGAATTTGAAATTAAAGATAGCAAATGCAGCAAACTGAAAGACGAAGAGTTTTAAATTCGAAGTAAATACTCGGCATGATATTTAATCGAATCAAAGAACAAATGTGATCGAAATTAAATGGAACTAAATTCTTTCTTTCCTCATTTTCCATGGATTTACCAATCAACCAATTTTATAAAATACGCAAAATTACTAGATCACGAGTCAAATTATCCATTGAAATTCGAGCGACGACAAGCAATCCACCAGCATCAATCCGCTTGCACGAAATAAAACAGACCATTGCTCTCCCCTCTTTGGAGACGTTAAAACATTCATTGTACGAAGTCAACACGGGTCCGCAATTGTTTCCAACGAAGGAACAGGGAACGACATTTTGGGTCACGACAGACAATTCATTGGGGCGACCCACTTCCGAGAACCATTACCGAATTTCGGAATATCACGGCTGGTAAGTGATACACGAGCGTAAAAACACGGTCCGGTCCCGCGTTTCCTTTTTGCACGTTGTATGCTTGAACTCGCGTTCAAGATACGAGGGAAGCGCGAATTCAGAACATAAACAGCCAGTTCAATTCCATTCGATTACTATAAAGCCGTTCTTCTTCGTACGGTACGTACACTGTCGAGGACTGCGTATGGTTTCCCGGGTTTGTCAGGGTGTGGCGTCCAGACACTATGGCGCCGGTACTCGAGCCCCCTATTTCTTTCCTCGCGTACGATCAACAGATACGTCACGCGAGATTAAAACCAGTCCGACTGATCTTCGTTAATTTCCCTTGGAAATTGGGTCGGCACATAGATTCGTGTTCTGTTATTAGAGGTTTACGACTGACGCGTGTTTCCTTCGATGGATGTTCACGATATTCACGATAATATTCGAAATGTCGAAAGGGTACACTACGCGTGAGTAGTCGGTTGAACCGATTAGACACGTTTCAGAGAAGTTTTCGAATTTCTAACAATCTTTTCGATGTTTTCTTTTTTTTTTTTTTTTTTTTTGAGAGAACTACGAATTCGTGAAAAGTAAGAAACATTATATAAAAACGAGTTTATTTAAGCTTATAAAGAGCCACGGGACAACTGGTTCAATGTTAATTACGAAAAAAGAAAAAAGAAACCAGGCGGACGAGAGAAACTTCTTTACGAACTGAAGAAGAGCTACAGAGCTACAAATTGAAAATCATGGCGGAAGGATCGCGCGAGGCAACTCACCGGAGACAGAATCGTTTACGCGGAGATCAACGACGAATTAACGACTACGGCTGGTAGTACGGTATCACAATCTAGAAAACGAATCTCGCGTCTGGAGATGGTTCTCCGCGGTCGCGTCGGCTCGGCTCGGCTCGTCTCCTTCACGATGCAATTTCCTTTTACGAGACACTCCGGCAGCCCGTGGAGAAACTTCCCCGGGGAGGCTCGGCAATGCGACGGGACAAGGAAAAGGGAAAAGTATCAGGGAAGTTGCTTGCCGAGCGGTAACTCGATTTCGAACGAAATAAAGCCGAGATTTCGCCGTGGCGTAAATGCCACTAGCCGAATCTCTCTGTGAGGCAAACGTGGACGGAACAGGGTCGCGTTACGGTTTGTTAAAAAATGCACGCCGACCACGAGAACCACGGGTGAAGAGGGTTGCCGCCAACAAAGAGAACAGCTAGAAACGGTCGACAGGCCGCGTGAGGTCCGACAGGGGTGGCAAATCATTTTATAAATAATTAAATTCAAACCATATAGATGTAAAACGTGATACGTCACTTTCTTCTTGAGCTGGGACGCATGTCGACAATTTTTGGTCCCAAATATTGCAATATTTCCTCAGTTTCAAGTATATTGAAATATAAACCAGGCAAAACAAATAATAAATTTATTATTTCGTAGTAATTTCTTGGTATTAATACTTCTTAGTATTATTGTATACGGTTTGGTTACTCCGGTTATGCCAGCGCAAGGGGCATGTGATTTATCGTGTTTTTCATCCGCAATCAGAATTTATTTTTCATTTCCTGATGAAACAGAATGAAGCTTGGTTTTTGGCTCGTACTTCTACAGGCATGTGATTAATGCTTGTAAATAAAATAAAAATTCTATTAAAAATATTCCTTATATCCTTTCTCCCTTCAACAGAATTTACACAGAATGTTTCATTGGAATTTGACTTTTCTCGTCTAAATAGATAAGAGAAGATAAAAACATTTAAAAGAGATGAATACGTAAAAACTATATCAATTTTTTATCAAACAAAAAAAAAAAAAATGGACCCAGCATATTATTCATTAGCCAAGTGAATACTGGTTTCAAGCGTTATCTCATTGATGATATGAACCAACAAACCTTCGAACAAACGAAATACAAATCCTGTGTGTTTTTTAACCAAGCAGAGATTACGTTCCGACAGTACGAATTATCAACATTTCAACATTGTAAAATCGTCCGATCACTTTGATTTTTTGCCAACAATAACAAAGAAGCTTGAAATTGTCTCATACCGTAACTCGTAATAATACCCAATCGATTTAACGGTGAAATATTCCAGCGCTTCATATCCATTTTGCCGCGAGTGCGGCATATATTTTACATATCTATCGAATTGAAAGCGGATATGCGCGCATTATTCCCATACAATTCTCCCTCCCTCCCTCTCTCTCTCTCTCTCTCTCTCTCTCTCTCTTTCGATGTACGCATGCATGCACGCATATTCTATTTTTCGCTATATATGGTATCAAGATGAAAGTCGAATTTGTCTTTCAATGGAAATATCCTTTTAAAAGCGGGGATGCTGTGTATCTTTGACGTTTCCCTTCGTCTTCCGATTTTTATGACATTTGTTCTATTCAAACGACGTAATGAATACAAATTGATCATAAATTTAAAATTGAAACAGCGTCGACACGACTAGCATCCTTCCAGTTGACGAAACGAATTAACAAACTTTTCATCGGATAGCCCATTTCCTTTTTACATTGCGCTCGGCTTCCTTTGATTTTCCATCGGTTTCGTTTGGAACCAGTCAACAGGTTCACATAAGTTTCGTATAACTTTGGTGATTACGTTTAGAGAGAAAGAGATAGGGATTCATATATTTGTATACTTCTATTTAGTTGTGTTTATGCAATGTATTTATTTCTACTCGGGATAGAAGTTAAAACTTTGAAGGGGTTGAAATAATTTGCTCGAGTACTAAGATTACTTCTAACGTGTACTTTAGTTGATGAAGAAATTATATGAATATTTTTGAAGAATCCCGTCGTATAATTACTGATTAGATCATGAATATTTAGTTATTAATCAACATTCAAATTGACGCCTATATTTACATTATCTTTTGCTATTGGCATAGAAAATTTGCTCTTCCCAATCGATGTACTTTCCAGAAAATATTTAAACAATAATAATTTAAAGTAATAATTTAAAATCAACATCGGGCGTAAATTAAATTGTTAAATTTGAATCGATAGTTTTGGCACCATTTTCTCGCTTGAAATAAACATGTATTTAAATTACAATTCACAAATTCATTTTCCAACCAATTGCACGTATTTCGAATCACTCTTTCAGCCAGAAAGATATTTGTTCCTTTAGCTAATTATTTTAGATTCTATTATTTATAAATTGCATCCTTATCATCTGATTGCTTGCTTCATTTTTAATGCGAGTTCGATTCGATTTTAAACCTGCCGCTTTCACCTCCCGCGTGAATGTGATTGATTTTCGCTTACGTTCTATTTAATTGTAAATCAAGCATGATCGATTCAATCTAGATTCAGCCGGTTACGTGTATTTTTAATTAAATTTATAATCTCTCATGCTACGCGCCGCGAATTCCCGCTCGTTTTGCAGCGGAAATTTTACAGAATTTTAGATTAATTCAACTTCCTGGTCTCATTCTCCTCCGATTTAGAGTCAATTCCCGTTTTATTGTAATCCAACGCGTTTGCATCCCTATTGTTTCGAGTTTGAATCGATTTCAGATTAATGTCAATTTCATTTCTATTTAGTTGCATTTAGTTGAAATATTAGTACAGTTTAAGCCTACGCAGCTTTAGTCAATTGAATCGATAATAGTTAATAGATGATGCAGTTCTGTGAAATGCGTTAGCTATGCTATTGAAAATATCATACGTATACCCTTAATCGAGCAACTTAAAAAAAAATAATATGTTTCTTTTTCAGTTCAGAGACAGTGTAGCAAATAGATTGTTATTAAATATTTATCCGTGTTTCTGAAATTTTTACACTATCGAAGCTATAGTCTTCTTAGATTCTATTTTCTCGAATAATAATCAGCAAGTTGTCACGCTACGCATTAAACAGAATGAGTGCGTAATAACTTTTATCTCAACATAATCAGCGATTAGAACAAAATTTCCACCCCACGTTTGAGGATGAATAATCACTTTCGTCAACTACAACTACTAATCCCACGAAATTGAAAATCAGTCGAATATTGACCGACAAAATAACGGTGATTCAAGTTTAATAATTTTACCAATATTTCATCTAAAAATTTTACTCACTTCGTCTAACACAAACAATTTCATTATCAATCCTGCGTGCTACTTTTTTTTACTAAACATACCAATATCCCAATACAATCGTGACATAGTCGTGCCTTCTTTATAAAAAAAAAAAAAAAAGTGAACGAAGTGAAATTTTAAAATAATTCCACGTAACACACGCAAAATATACACACAAAAGTTTCTCCCGGTAAAAAAATTCAAATATCCTTATCCAACCACTTTATATACTCACTCACTCACTCACTCACTCACTCATTCGCTAACTCTGCGCCGTGTATAAACCGACGCGTATCAAAGTTCCTGCAATTTTGTTACATCATATGGCGGGGATTAGCGGCGCGCTTTTTCTTCGTATATTTCTAGATTCATGGATAATCTTCTCGCGTCGTTTCTTCGTTCGCTCCCCCTCCCCCTCGGGTTTTCCTGGCCTCACGCGCCGCCGCCTACGTTGTGAATAACGGCGAAAGCCCGGAGAAATTTCCTCCGGAGCATTTTTTCGTTGGATCGCCGCGGCGTGTGATGTAGCTGCTCTCGCGCGAGCGAGCGAGCGGGATCGTAAACGTTAACGGTGCCGGGACTTTGTCAGTTATTACGGTGCTTCCGAGTTGATCTCGTGTTCCTCCGAGGATATACTTCCGGATGGAAATGCAAGAACGGAACGGCGCGACGGCGGTTTAAATAAGCTGGAAAATATTTTTATACGATTTCAAGCTGTCTGCTGCCGTCTGTTAACCGTTTCGCTCCTTTAATGCCTTTGCACTCCACGTTAGAGCAATTCCAAGCGAGTTTCTTTAGTTTCTTCTTTAGTTCATTCCATTCTCGCCTTTCTCTCTTTCTTTCCTCCCCCCCTTTTTTTTCTTTTCGTGCTTGTTAGCGAATCCGCTTTGCATTAAGACTGCACTCGGTTTGCCATTTACGAAGGCAACAGTAAAATTATGGATCCATGTCGCTCGAGTAGTGTAATATAAATGTGATTGCAAATTGTAACGCATGGAAGATTATACGTGCAAGTATGAATTATTAATATTAACTGTATTTTAATGAAATATCAGAAAGGACATCGATGCTATAATGATTAATGCGTTTAACGGCCGATGACGTGACAGAAGTCACTTTCGAACGTATGAAATACGAGAGGAAATCTAATTGTCACCCAATCTAATTTCAACTATAACACACGCAAGAATTGAAAAGAATATTTGATGCAAGATTTGCACAGACAAGATAAGGGACGTAATGCACTTTTGATCAATCAGTTTGACAACTTATTTCAACTGATTTCGATGTGAATTCATAAAATTGGCCATTACACAATACACTTATATACAATTTTGCTATACTTCGTTACGTTGCGTCTGATCGATCGCACGTCCGTGACGGATCGTGTTGGCCACAGAGTTTAATCGTTCAACCGTATAAAAAAATTAACGCTCGAGTTTTGACACGCGACTTACGGCAAATATCATACAACTACCCTACCCTAATCTCAATTATCACGATCCCTCTCAAAAATTTCAATAACCGAGAAACTTAACGACTTGGCTCTCCGTCCACGCCTGGAATGCCAGGCAAGTAGAAGAAATTTCTCGATATACTGCACACACGTTGGGGAGAGGAAAGCCCGTGGACAGAGGATCGAGAGCTTAGCTGCAAAGCAGGCGGCGACGTTTTTAATCTAGAAAGCTCGCGGGCTTTTGATCTCATTAGACGGTCGTTGGAACGCGCCTCGTTGACGCGTCGCCCGGAGGCGTTCGCTGGCTGCTCTCGTTCCTGTTTCTTAACAATTTAAAGAAATTCCAGGCCGAATAACTGCGTCCAACCCGACGCAGTCGGACCGGGCTAAAGAGTTACGGTTAATGGAGGGGAAAATGGCGCGCGTCAGCGCGAGGCCGCCAGCCACCGGAACACAACTGGAAAGAAAGAGAGCGGGGCGCTAAAAGAGAGGGCCAGAGCAACGTTTCAAAGCGACCTATCCAGGCTGAGAAGCAAATTGAAAATCAGTCCAGTGGCCCCCCGGCTCGAATACTTGGCGAATAGTTTCGTTGGCGATCGCAGGCTGCAAGTTCTCTGCGTGAGAGAATGGCTTCGATCGGCTGCGTTTAGTCGAGAGGGGAATAGCGAGCCTTTGTTCGAGCCATCTTCCTTCAAGGGTGTGAACCTGTTTCCTGAATTATTGGAGGAAGGGGCTTGTCAGTCTGTTAGCACGCCGTTGGATAAGGGTCTCGGTTTATGCTTCGAGAGTCAATCGAGTGAGTATCCAGTGGAGTGGCGTATACTTTGTTCATTTTCTTTCTCTATTTTTGGTTTCTGGCAATGTTAAAAATCGCGGATGACGAAGGTTGAAGATAAAAGTGAAATGTTGTGTGGCGCCAAACGAAGAATGTCAAGGATTTAGTTAGCAAAGGTCTAACTTTTTTTTCTTTTTACGTTTCGATCAATTTCCGATCCACTCTCTGATTAATTTTGTTTCTACTGGGATGCGACTCGGTGGGCAAGAGAATCACGAAGAATTGTACCTAACATTCTCAATACTTAGATGCGCGATTGACGGCGCGTGAGATCATAATTCGTTAATTCCAGTTAGGTGAGAGAAACTAGTTGCAAGTAAGGGTACAACCGTGTTGCCGATGAGTTAATCATCAAAGCGTGAAAGGAAGTTTCGGCTCGGCGGGGCCTCGTCGTAGACGGTGAAGTTTGTCGAATCGGAATGTAAAAAGTTATTCGATTAGCCCACTTTTGTCTACATTAATTATGATCCGATACTTTCGTGCTCTACGAACGGGTAGGAAGTATCGGCCGCGATAGAACTTCTGCGTTAAGTGGATGAGAAAAGTTTCTTTAATACCGGCAGCAGGAGAAAGGTGAACCAGAGGCAAAAAGAAGAAGAAGAAGAAGAAGAGAGAAAAAAAGAGAAGAAAAGGAGGATAGAAACGAAAGGCCAGAAGGAGATGAAGAACGGAAGAGAGGATTGATTTACGGCCGATCAAAGGATTAGTCAAAGACTGGTCCCCGCGTGATTTTCATCGGGCTGCTGATGCTAGATGTAGATTAAAGGAAATTTCCTTCAGCAAAATGCGAATGTCGAAAGAAATATAGCAACAGTATTGGAAGATAAATTCTTTTTTACTAAATATCTATTCGTTCCCATTTTTTATCACGGTAGAATATTGTTCGCGAATAAACAGTTCGTACAACTGAAGTGAAATGAAATTCGAGGGACAAGGATGGAAAAGTATGAAATGTACCCTACGCACGCGATGAATCCCATCCCACTTTCTATTATAATAAAATTTTTCTATATTTGAATGCATTATACATTCAACAGATATGTGTTGAATCTCGTTTCACTCTCTATAATTATGAAACTTTCTTTATTTGAATTTTTGGCTACTGAATTGTACGACACGAATGAATTACACAACTGTCGAGCAATGTATGCGAGGAAAGTTAGCAAAGTTAATTTTCTACGCGAATCGTGTAGGAACGATGATAGTTAAGCAGAAAAAGCACGCGTTTGTGTTTCCGCTCAATTACAAGTGCATTAATCTTTTAATGCTCTTTGCCGGGTCTTTCTGCCCGTATACCGTAAAGTAAATGCGATTTCAGCTTTAGATTAAGACTTGAGGAAGACTTTGGGACTTCATCTTTAATACGGTGGAGATCTTGTTTGACGATGAAATTTGAAATTTTCTTCCTCAGCTCGGTTCGAAAATTCAAAAATCCCCGCGTCACGGAGTTGAAAATTGATCACCAGGCGAAATTACGGTTAAAGGGTAGTTAGCAAATCTGGCTGGCGATTCAATTAGCCGTATAATGGCACTCAGGCTAATTAGTTTCTAATCATACAAAGACATCTCTTGCTACAAGAAGCAATTATACCTCAATTCCAAAGTTCGTGGACGTACTCGAACTTTCCCCGGGTGGAAATTAAATTTGAAATAAATTGCACGATACGATTACGCTGGGAAATTTAACCTTTTTCTTCCTCCCCCCCCCCCCGCGAAGTTCGCGAAAATCCGACATTAGAAAATTCCTCGTTAAGTCAGAATATACTCGAGACGTACGGAAATTAAAAATTTTAAATTAATATGCAGAGAATGAATTTTTTTTTTTTTTCAGAAAACTACATCAAATTTTCAGCTATTTTTTGTAAAAAGTTGACATCTTTGAATTGCCTAGCTTTTTTTCACTTTTAATCCTACATTACGTTAAATGTAGAAAATTCCTCGTTAAGTCAGAATATACTCGAGACGTACGGAAGTTTAAAATTTTCATTAATATGCGGAGAATGAATTTTTTTTTTCAGAAAACTATTCTATCAAATTTTCAGCCATTTTTTTTTTTTGTAAAAGGTTGACATCTTTGAATTTCCTAGCTCCTTTCCATTTTTAATTTTACATTCCGTGAAATTTAACTAAGTCACAGCCTTTCAATTATTATTTCTTTAAATGTGACTTTTACCGACGTTTGAAGCGACGTTTAAAAAGATAATAGTCAATTACAGTCAACAAACAGTCAAATTACAACGACAATGAAGTAATGACTAGAATTCTTCCGTGCGATCTTCGATGGTGAAACCTAATTTTACCAACCATCATTCTCCATCATTCGACAAATTTCACCTGCTCGATCTCTCAGATAATTCGTTCTCGATCTCCGCTCTGGCATCGATCCGAAGTGTAATCCAAGTTTCCAGACACTTTCGAAAAAGACACTTCTCGCGTCTACCACTTTCCATTTGTTGAATTTTTATCGCAGGCAGCCGCGTTTCTGTTTCACGAAGGAAAGGCGAAACCTTTGTCGACGAGAAGCGTCGCCTGGGGGGGCGAGAGGAAATATCCGACGAGCTTATCGAGACGAAAGCCGATATCCATCGATACAACGAGAGCCTTCGTTGCCCTAAGAAAGTTGTACAGCTCATTAAAAGCTCGTTAGAGGAGGATCGCGCGAGGTCGGGAAGCGTGGCTGGCCTAACTCCTTGGTTGCAGTTTCGCGGTATCGCGGCGTACGCCGGAAGTCGTACTCACGCAGAGCACCGCGTAAACTAACTTAATTACTCGCGAGATTACGCTCGTAAAAAAGTAATTTGCGATTAAATTAACTGTCAGGGAAATCTAGGAAGCAAACGGAGAACGGTGTACGCGACACGAATTATTGTATTTTTTTTTTCCTTCCTTAAAGTTACTTATTTACTTATTTACTGTTGAGTTATGAATGGTTATACATGATTTTAATTTTATACTTTAATAAGCTAATTTTATTTTGCATTTTACGATATACGTATACAGCATGATGTTATAGATAGTTGTTGATGTTAGATTATTGATACATAAGGTATTCAATTATATTATTCTTTAACTATCGAATAATCTTGTTGAATTATTTAGATTTAATCTTACGAAATTTACCTGAGTCTTCACGTCGCCGCCGGCAATAACTTTCGATTGAAAGTTGCTACGTTCCATAAGGATCTTTGCATTATTTATGTAGACTTCCTGGCCGTGCGTGCCTGGTCTCCTGGTGACCCACAAGGGTGGATTACCCTCCAATTCCGACGAGATAGAGTCCC
>CAJDYZ010009892.1:22942-34934 GCA_903986555.1 Heterotrigona itama | reverse complement strand
AGAGAGAGAGAGAGAGAGAGAGATCGATTCGAGTTGATGATCGCATGCATGCAAACACGTCGATGATCGACGAGCGTTTGTAGGGAGCGGCGAGCGTAAAATGTAGAGATATAGTGGGTGTAACTTGATTGATTTGGTAGCAAGAGTTGGTATATAAATAGTACATTGGTTGTGAGAGAAGTCAATCTATGGATATTCGAGATTAATCTATTGCTTGCGGTTAGGTTGAGAATTTTTATAATACATAAAATGAATGTTCATCTTCGAATAGTCATTTCGGAGCAATATATTTACGTAGTTGTCTTCATAGTAAAAACAAAAATATGTATGACTGAATGGTAAACAAATTTTTGTACGTTTATGGAAATTTTAAGAAAGCTAAATTATATTTAGTACACTACAGAGTAAATATGAAAATATAGAAAATAGATGAAGTAGAGTTGCAAATATTTGCAAGGTAAATTTCGACTAAAATTTCACTGTCTTAACTGTGTCCATAAAAATATAAATTTGCATAAATTTGCAGTGAAATCATGATTTTTAAGAATTATGTAAATAATTTAATACTCTTTCAGTTTTATTTTCATATGCACTGTTGAACAAAAAATTAGCTTAAAATTAGTACCTAAGTTATCGTACCTCACATTAGTCATCTGCTTTAGGATATAATTTCGACTTGTAAAATTACACTGTTCTTTCGTGGAGCTTATCTTTCAAACTTTCTTTTATTGGTCCACTGTAAGTGAACTAATTTCATATCGAACAAATCATCAGAAGTTATCATTAGAGCAGACTCTTTTCAAACATAATAAAAAAAAAAGCATAATTTAATCATTTTTCATTGATGAAGCGATACAATTCCTTGATGTAATAGAAGTACGTAATCTAAAATTATGGTGAGCAGGTAAGCTTATTTATTACTCACTTGCGTGTTATAAGCTTCACTGAATAATAGAAGTTTATGCTTTCATATACATAATGTGATAAAATAAATGATTTGCTATCAAATTAACCTACAACTATAGACTATCGAAGAGTTCGAATTTCATCAGATTACATATTTTATTTATTTTATTATTAAAATCTGGTCGATAGTTTCAGAAACACTAGCAAGAATTTCTTTAGAATTCAGAGATTCAGTACTTGTTAACATATATTAATTTTCGCAAAATGATTTAATAAATAAGATTGTTACCAGTTGTCAATAATTTGCAAGAACTTGCATCATGACGATAATAAAAATACAAATTTAAAAATTTCACTCTTCAATTCTATTACGATTGAACTCTCACTGTAAGATATCTATTGAGATTCATATTTATTCAAGCTTCTGTAAAAATTTCACCTAGAAAAGTCCATCGAAAAAGGTCTACCGATCCTCTGTTAGAGTTATTGCTTGACGTAAAACGTCCCGAACTATACGGAAACAGTTATACAGAGAAAGTAAAACGAAACTCGTGCACGTTACGAGCTTGGCTCGCGCATTTATCTCGAGCCAGCAGAAACAAGATCTTTGATACATACCGTTAAACTACACGACGAATGAGAGGGGCAGAGACAGAGAGAGAGAGAGAGAGTGAGTGAGTGAAATAAAAGCAAAGACATTATTCATCGCACATCGTCGAATCGCACGTACGACGATCGAAAAATCTAGACAAATATGTTCCATCGAACGATCAATAGGTCCACCCTCTTTGCACCGATCTCTGCATCGTTTTGTCCCAGACGTCCCTTTCAACGAAAGGCGGATGATTAAGTCCTCGATCGAATCCCATTTATTTTCCAGCGGGAGAGCCCTTGGGGGCACAGGTGCGATCGCCAACCACAAAACGAGAACATCCGTACAAAGCTGCTTGCGCAATCGATTTATATTCTCCCGCTAAAAACCTTTTTCGTTGCTTGGGTGCGCGTCCGTGTTCGCCAGCTTGTACTTGAAAAGTTGTGCTTTTCGAGATCTGCCGACGAAGAGCAGCTTGGTTAACAAAGAAAATACGCGCGGCTGGATTAACAACGGGAACAGGGAAAAACCAGTTATCGTATACCGTACGCCAACCGGACAAAGTATCAGGAGTGGCTTGGCTTAGCCGGTGACACGAGGGAAAAACGCTGGATCGTCGAAATACGCTGGAAACTGCTGCGAGTGGAATCGAGACTATTCTCTTTCGATACTGATTCGATGGTCGGTAAATGTTTTCCTAGTAGGAGAGGATCTACGTAAGTTCGCAAATCTCTGTTGTTTTATCGGAAGATTTTGTTTGTTCTTTTTCTCTCGTTTGATAGATCCCTTTTTCTCTTTTTTTTTTTTTTTTTTTTTTTTTTTTTTTTTTTTTGTTTCAAGTATTTCGAGGTAGAAAATGAGATGTGTTTGAATGTTGTAGATTATAGACTCTATTTTGTTGCGTAATTGATTGAATGCGATATCGTATTATATCATGATATAAATTTTTGTAGCAAGGATTGATCGAGATATTTAAATATACACCTTCATCACGACACTGTGTCACAAAGTACGAAGTTTATTTTGCACAGAGAAAGTGCGACGTATGGAAGGATAGTATTGATCATCGTTTTTGATATTTTTCTACAATCTGGTTTCTACAATCGACAACGTTAATTTAGACTCTTACCTCATACATTTATATTCTTAATTTCAAACGGAAATTTCATTTCAAGTTCACAGAGGAATCTCAAACAAGTAACAGTATATCTAAAATTCCGAGATCAAATCAACGCGTCGATCAAGTTCTACGTCTCACGACACGAAATTCAGTGCAGACAGATTCGCAACACCTATTTGTAGGTGAGATTTCGGGAAAAGATGGTGGGGCAAACAGACTTCCGGCCGAAGCTCATAGAAATGCTGGAACGTGCTCGGCGAGCTCGGAATAATTTCGATTCCAGTGGCCGTTTGCACGGTCGTTTACACGGGCGCATACCACCGCGGGGATATTTCAGTACAGTGCGCGAGGCACAGGGCACAGCATCTTGTTTGGACACTTCTTTAAATCAATTACGAGTTTCTGGCAGGCAAGTTCTCCGGGCAAGTAGCACACGCTTGCACCGCCCTGCCAGTTTAACGAAAGTTCGATGAACGCCCACCTCTCCTCTCCTCTTCTCTCTCTCTCTCTCTCTCTCCCGTCCTGCGCCGCGGAAACGTGGCATCAAACTCTCGGTTTCCGGATTGTTTGCTCGGCTTCGACGGATTCAATCGGCACATTTGTGATTCAGATGATGATCGTGGGCCGGCTTACGCTCGTGAAATTCGAATATCGCAATTACCTCTGTCGTCGTCGGGCTACCCGGACAGAGCCAGATTTTCAAAATTCCGTCCTCGCCTCGCGTTGCGTTGATTGTAAGTGCGCCACTGTAATTTGCACGGCGAACACGTTTATTCAAATTGTCTTTAATACGAGTATAATGCGGAATTCAACGCCGTACCGTATGAAGCATTCATATAACTGAGTACATAGAGTAATGTTCCCTTTAATGAGGATGGTTGCCACTGTTAGAAATTGTTCGGAAATTATTGGAACTTTTTATTCGATAGTCCCATTTTTTGCTAAATATTTTTCGTAATTTCAATACGAAAATTTGAAATACGTAATCTGCAGCGGAAAATTTTCGTTTTTAAATTGACAAAAATATTTATAATTAGTAAATTTAGACTAATAATAGTTTAACAAAATTAAATCCATTTAATTTAATGTGGAGTGATTACTTAAGGTGGTTTGATTCGTGCTGACAAAGCACGCTGATGATGAGCGCTCTCTAGGTACGCTTCTGGAACTAACCAGAGCGACAGTGGCGTTTAGCTTGTCGTTGTGTGAGGTTGTGTTTTCACTTTCGATGTCAGTTATGTGATTTTTAATGATTGGAATAGTTTTTGATTGTTTTGTTTAAATACATAGCTATAAAAGGCTTCTTTGATAATATGGACAACGTATCAGTGTCAAAGGTATAGTACACCTGTTGCTTTTACTTACATAACCTCAAAGTGCATATGCAGCACATTGTGTGGTTGACTTAGCTTATACACTTATAATAAGATAATTTAATATTGTTACTTTGACTATTTGCACGATTAGATGCAATTTCTTTATCTCTTTTGAACGAAAGTTACACGCATTATAAATATTTTAATACTTTATAAATTTAAGTTTTCAGAGAAAATTCTTTTCTGTGTTACATGTTTTTAAATATGAAATCTTCAGACTAGAAAATTAAAATAAAATTTCAGGGTGTTTTTGCACACAAAGGTGCATACAAAATTGGGAATAAGCATACAAAATTTGAACCATTGGATTATTTAAACGAACCATGGTATCTCACTTATTGCGAAACATGGGAAAACATTCAAAATGCTATAGAGGTATTTGTTCCATGTTGAATGTTCATACATAAGTAATTCGTGCTGCTATATTACATTAGTAATTAAAATTTTAGGATATAAGGTCCAATATGTTCCAACAAGTTTTGAATGATTTAGAATCTTTTGTTTCCAAAATTAAAGCTAAACCAATTGAGCAAGTTGAAAATGAAATACAAACAGCCATTTTATTAACAGGTGATTTAATTGAATATACATCTAGAACTCTTTTTTAATCAGATAAATACAATTTTGAAATCATTGTAGGAGTTAATGTCTCTGATCATACGATAATGTTTCAAAGAGTAATTTCCAAGTTAAAACCAATAACAAAGCATATAGCTGTCATATGGAGTAGGGACTCGAATAATATAAAGAATCTCATAGAAGAATCAATTTATCAGTTGATGAGTAATGAAAAGGTAGTTGTCAGAGTGTTAAGAAATACAAACTGTTATATATTATGTGTAATATACGTACAATTTGTAGGACGAAGAAGATATTCTAATTAAAAAGAATCGATGTCACATGAGAAATCTTAAGCTGTGGCACCAAAAACATTGTGATCAAAATGATCCCCTTGTTATAGTGATAACTGATTTTGAAAGTTCTTCCCCTCAAGTATTACATGATTTTATTTTAATATTGAGGTATTATAATTTTTTGACGAGTATATCAAATTAATATACACATTATTAATATGAAGAAACTAAAATTCTATATCTTTTAGTTCATATGCAAGTTCAATGAAATTTATTCTTATATTTGGTGTTGCAACTACTTTGCATGCTATTCATAGATCTTTAACATACGATGTTACATCAAAGTTGAATGTTCAAGTAAGCAACGAATACACCATAGAATTGATAACAAAAATAATAATGAAATAGAGATTTTTAAGAAAGTAATTACGTTTGCCTAGGTATTTCACATGCAGAAACAAATTGACATTTTGTCAGATATGTTGGAAAAAACCGTTTTTTGCACAAACATTCCGTTTAAATTAATTGGGCGCGCGTTTCAGTTTTTAACGGATATTTTTTTGTTCTATGATTTCTCGGTAGAGAATTTTTTACACAGTTACAAGGTACCAATTTATTTTATCCTTTTGTTTCCCATTTTCTATGCTCCATTCAGTGTCCAAGTTATTGTTACGTTTTTAGATATGTATGATACAACACTTTTATGCGAACAATGTAAATTCTCTTTGTTGTCAACCGAAAAAGATAAAACATCGGATGTCTTTTTTAACAGACGACGATCTGACAGAAATTAAAAAATTACCATCTATAGAAAGATATATTAAACAACATACGAGCGATGAGAATAAAGATGAATTGCTTGACAATGATAGGTTCAAGGTACGGTTTTTATATTCATTTAATTCTTAAATGCATACTACTGCTATTTAGCAAGCACTACTTTATATTACACGTAGTTTTGAAGTATGATCTATTAGAATTTCAAGTAATCATAGATTATAAAATTAACACTGATTTAAAGCTAGCTTATTATTAGGAAACATTGTCGCAACTGCTAAACGAATTTCACCAATATATGCACCGATTTTTAATAACGGTCAGGTGTCTCCACGATCTGATGTCGAAACTGCCAAACGCGCCGATGGGCAAACAGGTACAAATCAATGAAAAACGAATGACTTTCGTCAAAAAAAAAAAAAAAATAAATAAATAACGTAATCTACATTCAACGAAATTTCGAAAATTTGGAATCGATTTAACACTATTTTAGCTGCGCGAATATTACACGAAAGCAGTCTACACGAAAGATCTGAGAGAATCTCAGGAGTACAAAGAATGCCTGCAATTATTGAGCTTTTTGTCGAAGAAGGAAATGCTTGCGAAATTGAACTCTCTCGCAGCAATTATGGAAAGTTCGAAGGATCCAGTTATGAATAAAGTTGAAGCGGATTTGCAGAGCCATATAAAAATAATCGAGGAAGCCAGTTTAGACGTAGCCTCGAATCCTGTCGATATTGTTTCCACCGGTGAAAAACTCAGTCGACTTCAACTGAAAGAGGTCTGAAATCGAATTCAATGCTACTCGAAGTGACGCGCGTGTGTTAAAGAGAATTGGAGGAAATTGCAATGTTTTGCTTTGTGTTGTTCCGCCCGTAGAAATTATTGAAACTGTCGCAAACGCAATCTCGATCACCTTACAAGGTAGCGCAACAGGATTTGATCGATTATTTGGATCAGGAAGTATTCTCTGTGTACTTGGTCAATCCTCATTACGTGCCAGCCAACGAGATATTTTGCTTCAGCGATGGAAATTTAGCGAAACAGCATGTCCGTGGGTCTTTGAGAGCTGCCATTCACACTGGATTAAATGATCCACACGTGTACTTAAATGTGAGTGAAGTAGAAATATTTTTTTTTTTTGCAAGTAAACTGTTATTCTAATAAATTTATTAACACTGAAACACTCCGAAAATTTCATACTCTGTGTGTATAATTATCTTTTATAATATCACAATATGTATTTAAAATTTCGTATTATTTATTGAAGACGGTCACATATTACAAATAAATAATTTCGTTGATTGTCTGTTGTGTGTTTATAGAATCATATTTTTCAATTAACTGCATTTTATTGAAATATTAGTGTACTATGAAAGGCTGAAACATGTTTAAATGCGATATAGTTGAAGTTTCATTTCAATTATTTGAAAAATAATTCATTCTAATGAAATGTAGGATATAAATGTTTTGTTTCTACTTGTGTTTTACTATATTTCACAAAAATTAGAACTACATTATTAGGAAATCGAGAAATCAGATATAATCACGAAAAATTCTAATGGAGCGTTAATTTTTACACGATTATTCTTATTGATCTCCTCATTGTCGAAATATAATCGTAAAATCTTCTAGAACATCGAAACGAATCTCCTTAAAATTTTTCCACGGATCATTTTTCAATCCCGTTCGAGATACTTAAAGTATAAATATAATTCGTTACGAAGTATTCGTGACTCTTGTTAAATTGCTTCCGCCTTGAACGAGAGTTTTCCGCTTCTTTTCACGCGTTCATTGCGGCTTACGATTCTTCCGATGGCTATTGACCTTTCACTGTTCTCTATCGAGCGGTCGGATATCGATTATAGATTGTTCGTGATAATAAACGAGGCTCTTATACAGGTTGAAGTTAATTGGAAATACATATTTCAGTGCGAGTGCTGCAAATTGGAGAACGACGACGCCATTCCGTCCACGCTGCCTGACCTCAGTATAATTTACAAGTTGCACTTGGAATCCAGGAAGCTGATCAATATGTACGACTGGTTACAGGTAACAATCCGTTTCGTGTTTACAGCTAAATCACAGTTATACTTATGGTCACGTACGCTGGCTTACGAATTAGCACAGGAAACTTTTGTGCGTATATTGTACGTGTTGTGTGAAATACTTTGAAGTATTATTGCTGGTATTGTAATTAGTAGACTGCGGATTTTTACGAGAATATTATAGATTTGAAAATATATCATGCATATCTAAAATCGGAAGATTGAAGTTTAATAGATACAGATCAATTTCAATTGATGATAAATAAATGAATTATTAAGTTAAAAAGAAATTAACATATTTACATTTTAAAAAGAGTTTACTATGTCTATCCTAAGTACTTGCATTTGTTGTCAGAGTCGTTAATATAGGTTAATATAGGAATTTCAAGATATTTTATACAACACGTTCACAAAAGATTTCTGCGTTTGAATATTATCGTGAGTTATTGTATGTACATTCGTTTCGTGATGTTAATCGTGCTCGCGAACGAGTGATTCATGCGAACAGCGTGTTGTAAAAGGGGTTGTTTTATTATTTTGCCGTTATTAAGGTGTAAGTATTGGATAAAGAAAATTAAAGTCACTATGTATGCATATGTAAGTGATCTCTAAATTACGCAGTGCTGTTAGAAAAATAACAAGATGAAAGAGATAGTGCACGATAATAGTGTTCGGTGAATCACTGCTTCGTGCGTTGGAAATAAAATCAAATTATTTAATAGCCGTATACATGTGACTGGTAGAGATAAATATAAATGTGTCTGGTTCATGCAAATATTTTTAGATTTAGAAACACGTGTGGTTTATTTCTCTGAATGGAATAAAAAAAATTATTTCTGATTGGAGATTGAGGAAAAATTTTTCAGATTTCGTAAATGAAATTTAATAAAATACTAGACTTCCTTTTAAATCTAATATCTTATTTTATATTAGAATTTTAACTAGAATATTTTTATCAACATTGGTGGCATATGTCGAACGTAATATTTTCTTTGATGTTGATTCATGAAAAATTTTATTAAATATAATAAACGATAACTCTGTATTAGGTAAGCACAGGAATTTAAATCAACGCCGTGATAAAAATTCACGCGCTTGTTTATTCACGAGTGCACGTCGACGCGTTTCATTGTATTATAGAAAATATCTGTTTGGTTCATACGTATTGATTTATTTCTCATTTCGTGACGTGAAGTTAAATAAAAAAAAAAAAAAAAAAGAAAAGAGAGAAAAAACAAATATTTGCAGAAATTTCAAAGATAACATATTTTAAACACAGAACAAATTATATTCCGTTTTGCGAATAATATTTTTGATACACGTTTTTTTTCTAGATGAAAATTTCCACGACGTTTCGCTGTGTGAAATATTAGTGACGAAATTAAAGTTCCAACTATTTCGGTTAAATTTGTCGCGAAGTACGTTTCATCTCGTCACGTGTTAAATCATAAATCCAAACACTTTTGTTTCGTCTAATCCCTGGCGTTTATGTTCCTTTATATGAAAGAATTACGCCGTGAAATGGAGAAATGAATGGAGACACGAGCATTTTCCGAGAATTCCATTTTCACGGACGTCGACCACGGCTCGTAAGGTGCTAAGCTACATTCGCAGGCTTTTAATGGCACAGCCGGGTTTCGTTTGCCTTAAAATATAGCTTTCGAAACGTTGAAAATATTTCATTGATAGACAGACTTCATAAACATTCATAAACAGACCTTTTTTCACTAAATATTTCTCATTTTTAATTCGTTTTTAACGAAAGACCAATTAATCGTTCATCGACTATGACATAGCCACAATTTTAATAATTTGTTCAGTGATTCGATACGTGGAAAATTTTTTTTAAATTACTTTTTTACTTGATATTGAATTTTAAGAAAACTCCATTCTTAAGAATGAACCTCTTTTTTTATGAAACTTCTAACTTTTTAAATGAATGATACTACTACTATAATATTCTATAATTTTCTATGACTTTGATATTATATATCATTGAATATAAAGGTGCTATTTCATGCGATTAGTAGAATGTCGCAACCATATTAAAGTAAGTATTGAAGTATCTCAAAGTTTTTCGATGAATTTTTCCATGATTTTTATATTTTATATTCCATATTATACAGAATTAATTGCACCTGATTACTGCCAAAACAACTACTAGCAATCTTCTTGAATAAAATTTTGTTCAGAATGCACACTCTTAAATTAAACATTAGACCCTAGATTAAATTGTATCCATCATGATTTGTCAAACTCTGGACTAAATTCTGTAGATGAAAACTTGTTAAGAGTTTTAGATCTGAAAATCATACTTGTAGACTTTCGACTAAATTGTCAAGTTGTTTCTAAATCTCCAGACCTCAAACTAAACATTTCTCCTAAACCCTACTAAATTTCCTAAATTTTCTAATTCTAAACTCAATATTCTTTGTCCATTGACTTTAAATTCTTCAGATCGAACGTTCTTCATTTCTTAACTATAAATTTTTTCATTCTCTTGCCTATGTTTCCAATTCGTACATTCCATACACAATTATGATAACATTATTTCTCGACTAGATAGCCTTGTACCATGTTTCTGAAACTCTTTCAGGCGTTTTTAATCATCGTGGATCCAGCAAGCGGCGCAAGGGAACAACGGGACGTGGACCCGAAATTACAGTATCCTTTTTCATTTAGAGGTTTTCTCACGTCCGTATCCGGTGGGGGAATAATGGGAACGTATATAGGAAGATTTGTCTAACCACTGTACGCTTGAAATTCATATCGTAGATGGTAATAGTGAAATCGTAAGCTCGCGGTGGTTACTCGCCGGGATCGCGTGCCTCTTGTTTGAATAATTCACAGTGCGAACACGTGTGAATTTTATCGTGGTTCATGGTATCCTTAACGGAGATTTAGAGCTCGTTTCACTCAAGCAGTTGCCGAACTAGAGTTTCTCGGTTTCATCAAGAGCTCGCGGAAGAAAACGGACCACGTTAAGCGACTCACATGATCATCCCTTACTTCATTTTTTCTTTTTTTTTTTTTTACATTTCGAATTAAATTTTCAATTTAAGAACGGAAACTTTGTTCTCTATATTTAGATAGTAGAAATATTTCTCATTTGAAATTTCTCTTGCCTCGATCCTTCGAATTTATTACATTTGTAGCTTCTTCCTGTGTGTTTTCGTTCCACGAAATAAAATCCAGTTCTTTCTCGTTCATCACATCGATACTTCACTTAGATTATAAATGAGGTTCATTTTGTATTTTTTTAAAATCTGCGTTTTAATAAAGGAAAAAAAAAAGAGAGATGGAAGAAGATATCTCGTACCCTTTTATTTTTTTTTCCATTTTATCTTTCCAACAGATACTTTCCAATTTTCCTTCCGTTTACAAATTTGGCTCACATCCGTTTGCTCTACACATGACATTTATTTTCGTTCGAATAGTAGTAAAATAAAAAAAAAAAGACAAGTGGATGAGAATATCAGGTAGCTTTAATTTTTTATTTTTTTATTTTTTTTTTTTCTTAGAAATATTCTTCAACGTGGCGTAGCGTGTGGAAGTTTCCGGACAGGAACTTCCGTAGCTTCGAAGGGGGAAAGCTAAAGATGAAATTTAGATAACACGGCCGGTGGGATGGAAAAACAGAAAATATGGTCAAGAAACGGTTCTTATTTATGAGGATAATTATAATGATTAGGGATAACTGCGTTACCTTCTCCCCTCGTTCTAAGCATCGTTAGGTAGCCTAATATACGATAATGCAGTATACAGTGGTGTTATTACGTTCTGAAGAAGTTTTTAATCACTCTGCGAGGGCTAGTTTCGTACGGTAATTCGAGAGGCTGATAATTACTCGCAAACTGCAACATTCGTCGTTCAGAAAATTGTATATTTCGTGAAAATACAGCTTTCGAGGTAACTTGAAATGAAAGTGAGAACTCCGCGTGTTATTATAATTTCATGCATCCGATTCACTAAGATCTATCAAATTATTATAATCGAATTACGTCGCTTTCTTAGATATACGAATATAACACTATTTGCATAAAGATAATATTAAAATTCATTCTTTCTTTTTATATTTAAATTTAATCGTCTTATTAAATTGTTTTTTTCTTTTTTATCTTCAGTGTTACTCTGAAATTTTAAGGAGCTAATCTATCATTCTTACCTTATTTTTATTAAATTATAAAATAACTTTGAAAGCAATTAGCTCCTTAAAAGAAGATACTTTTTATATTATAATATGAAATCGATAGTTTTACATTTCTTTCGGATTTTTATCATCTGGATTTCCAACTTCCATTTTCATGAATTGATATTGC
>CAJDYZ010009871.1:78730-89913 GCA_903986555.1 Heterotrigona itama | reverse complement strand
TCGTCGTCGTCGTCTTTGCAGCCACGAAAGGACCCTTTAATGGCACTCGCGATCTCCGATGTCTTTCGACCCGGAGCGAGAGATCACGAGCTTTCGAACGAGCCACGGAAATTTTCTGGAAAATGGGTCAGACGAATGCCCGAAGATCCGTCCCGTCCGGTTCTGATCGCGATTGAAATTTAACTTTCATGCGGCACGGCCCCGGTCTGGACCGGTGAACCGTGACGATGGAAACGTCAATACCGCCCGGGCCGCAGGTAGAATGGATCCACCTCGAGTTTCAGGCAGAGAAACTGCCTGAATCATTCTTACGACGACAAACGCGTCTTTGAATCGCTCACAGGCTTCCGAGATCCCGTGTGCCACCGGAGAAACCGCCAGACACTATCGATTTTCGCCGATCTACAAACTGCTTAATACACGACCGTGTATTTATATATATAATAATTCAAAGGGCTCGAGTCAAACGCCACAGGCGCGATAGATAATTAAATCATGACTTAAGAGAAAAATTATAATTATATAACAGTTGATGTTTATCTTTACACTTAACACAGAATAACGTAAAATTTATTTTATTATTGTTCTCACTTATTATTTTCTTGAATGTACGTATTTTATATTGCTACAGAGTCCCCAACAATTAAACATTTTTTCTTCCTTCGCAAGAAACATGAAATTTACAAGACATCTATCTATATACCCGCGGGTACTTATTGTTTCTTTCGAAATCCTAACACGTAATACATAAACATATCAGGATAGTCCGAGGATAGTACACGATAGCTCACGTAACTTTAACAGCTAGTCGGCCGGTGTTCGCGAGTCTAACATTCGCGTGGCTGACGCGTCATCACCCTTGAAACCGCAGCGTGTGGATACTTACGTAAGAGAACATAACGTATCAGCGAGTCGAATCGCAAAATGGTAAGCAACCCGTGGTCGTGCGACGCGATAAAGCGTTTCCACGATCCATAGACGCGGTTACGCGGCCGATTATGTGGCGCGAGACGGCAATTAATCTCAGCCGAGCAACGATAGAACAAAAGGAACGATCCCTCTCGCGAGGAATAATATTCCACGAGCGTGACTCCGTCTCAAAGTTCATGGATAAAGATGCCGCGAAAAGACGAGGCAAGAACGCCAATATCAATGACGATCGTCCCGCTGTAATATGCGAGAGAAGAGGAGGAAGAAAGAGAAAAAATAGAAAAAGGAAGAAAGCGTGGAAATGTCGTGAAAAGGAGGACGTGAAAATGAAACGAAGAGGAAATTTCAGGAGTAACGAGGACGTTTTTAGGACGTTTTTACGCCGGGGACGAGTATTTTTTTCCCAGACTTTTTCAACAGCCAGCGAAAATAAACGACAAAGTGGCAGAACGCGCCGGGCGCGTAAACGTTCGGCATGCGGGATCACGGTGCCGTGGTTTATTGATTCATCTCGTCCCACCGACGATGTCGGTTTATCCCGCCGTCGACGTATTTGCGGCCTGGCCATCTCGTGATTCGCGTTTTACGGTTTAATCGGCATCCGTTCGAGAATGGAACACACCCAGAAATCCTTTTCGCCGAACAGGGAACGCTGTGTCGCCTAGGCGGCGTTTTTATCGATAAAGCAAAAAAAAAAAAAAAAAAAGATACATTTCGCGAATGAAAAATTGTATCTGTCGTTTGCGTTCCGTTCGTGTCTCCGTTCTTCTGTTCTGTTTATACCGTTTTATTCTTTTTTTTCCCCTCTCCCCCGCCAATGATGAAAAATTCTACGAGAAAGAACGCAAGACGATCGTGGAGGATTTCGACGATCGATTCGCTAGACGACGTTACGTTTCTTTGTCCCAGACCGAACGGTTCGCTGCACTCGATGTTACTCGTCCAAGGATAGAACCGAAGAGAGACACAGAACGAAACATTCGATTCGCTTCTCCGACGGAGATCGCATATTTTATCAGAATCTCGCTGAGATCACCGGTATCGGGGAAATCGTTGGACCGAAGGCCAACGGTGGGGTTGAAAGCGATCGATACCGGTGCCGAGCATAACCCAGGAACAGCCAGGATAACATCCGTTAGAAACGGGTCAGAGTTCGAACGACGCGTCCGTCGAGTGACAAAGCGACCAAAGTGGATTTACACGCCCGTTGGAGGAATCGGACGAATCCGTGACTCTCTCTCTCTCTCTCTCGCACGTGAAACGGAAATTTTTTCGTTAAAAAAAAAATGCTAATGTCTTGTTTTTATATTATACGAAAATAAATATAAAAGCTGTTAAACTCAACGATGTGACAGTCACATTTACACAAAGTCAGGAACGAAAAAGAAAAAAAAAATAATTTGTATATTGCAATTTGCAACGTGTACAGAGTACAAGCGCTGTTGTGTATTACAGTGCATATTTCAAGCAATTTTAATAAAATAAAAAACAGAGAGAAGCAAGCAACAAATGGACGAAACTCGTAATACTTGATTTTAATCGGAGCGAGTCCCAAACTTCGGGGAGACTCGAACGTACTAGGAAGTGCCATTGGAAGATTAAATAATTATAAAGGACTCGAATCCAACGATTAAATCTTCTGTGCCGACTGTACCCAGCGAGATACTCTCTAGTCACAATAAATACCGCATCTATACCGGGAGCGAACTGTTCACGAAGCGGACTGTTCACGAAGCGGCACGAGATCGAAAAGGATCTCGGATAGAAAGCGTGCTAAAAACGCGACAGTTTCTCCGTAAGGTTCGTAATCGAACGGAACGAAGAGATTCATAAAGAGAAGCCGGTTTTTACTGGCGTTCAGAGGAAGACTGGCAAGTGTCCAGGGATCTCTCGAACGACGAGGCACTTTAATTTGTTAATGTACGTCTTCATTGGGTATTTCCTGCTCCGAGTATTTCGTGATTCAATTTAATTAGGGTACCGCGGAAGGATCGCTATCTCTCAGTGTTCAGAAAGGAGGAGGAGGAGGAGGAGGGAGGAACGTTGTGTTCCTCTTTGTCTCTCTCTCTCCCTTTGTTTCTCCGCTCGCTTTTTCTCTCTCGGCAACGCTTTTAGCAATTTCTGCTAGAGACTCCGCTCAACCGATTATTTCCCTTCGCTGCTGGCTGACCCGGAACATCTGTGAAAACTCGCTCTCTCTGTAACCTCGTCACGCGTTAAACACCCCTTTGTTGGCTCAGCGTACACGTCAGGATCTTTAATCGGTTCCCCGTGAAAATATCGCGGGATATACAGGAAACGAGGATGCGATGGGATATCGGTAAATATTTGAGCGTGGCCCTGGCGTAATACCGGCCCGATTCTTCCACACCGATCGATACGGTTATCTGTCGCTTCTCACTCTTCAGCGGAGCGTTTCCACTCTTTTCTTTTCCTCGCTTTCGCGATGATTTTAAATTTTACGAGAAGAAAAAATATCGATGACAACTCCAAGTTTTGTAAGAAATTGTTCGCCCGTCTCGTTCGCAGAGTCTTTCCCTTCCTTTTCACGATCTTTCGCGATAATTTCGTGGCAGGTTTGTTAAAAATAATAAAAAATATCAGCGACAATTCCAAGTTCTATCGTAACGAACTTGGACGATCGATCGCCACGTGCTTTCAGTGTCACTGAACTCGCAGAATCGAGTGCCGGCGAGAAAGATCAGTCGTTCAATCGTAATCGCGCAAGCAACGACGAATTCAATCGACATCTACGATTCCATCGAGCAACGACGCGACGTTCAGCCAGAAAATCACGAGTGGAACTCCGTGCACGCGAAACGATGCTCGACCGGCTGTTGTGAATAATGAAAAGACCGGTCTGAATTCGAGGTAAACGCGCGCCACGTTCCACGGCAACGATAACATTTTTTTTAACTCGGGATAAAAATGAATTCCGCGGGATCGAAGTTTAATTTCTGATCGAACAACATTCGAACACGTGGCTCGACGACGTGAAATCATTAATCAACGACACCGGATATCGCGAGAACCACTCTTCTCCTTTTCTGGGTGACGCATGAAAATTTCATGCGTCGATCGATTTTCAGCGGTGAATTAACCGCGAACGTACAACACACCCGCGCAACGTCCGATAATTCCGTTTTCGGTAATCACCCGTACATCAATATTATACAACACCGATACAAACACAATTAACCACGTTGTTGCAGCACGTTGTTACGGCACGGCACGACACGACGACCATATTTCCATTTGTTAGATATTTATTCCAGCGAATAAAGGTGGCTGCAATTAGCGGGAATACGAATCGCGAGATTGGCCGTAATTTCGTCCCATCCGCGAGTTTCTCGCGTTCGCGCGATCGACGACTTGTGAAATTTAATGTTAAAAGTAGTAGCCGAGTGATTCGAATAAATTAATTCGTCCGCTCTACGATGATACGCATTTTTCGGAAATTTAATGACTTTCCGTGGGACACGTGGATAAAAATTTGATTCTCTTTTTGCTGCGCAAACTACTCACGCTGATCTAAAAAAAAAAAAAAAAAAATGGAAAGCAGACAAAACTGATAATGTTGTTCAAAATGATAAATTTCCCGTTATTCGTGTCATGTTCTTGCAACAGATAAATATTGTAAGTTGATGAGTTTGAAGTTTCTTAAAGATCGCGAGTTCTTACAAATTTGTAGCTGCAAAAATACTCACACATGCGTACAATGTTCAAAAATATATGAAATATCTGAAACAAGGTGTAACGATTAAATGTTGAAAAAAACTCCGTAGTCCAATCATCATCGATCGACACTAACAAACTGATATCAAAGAAAAATCAAATTGGAGAGATAAATCTGGGAATAGCGGGAAGGAAATTATATATTCGGAATGTCGACTGAAAATGGAGTTCGAGTAGTTTAAGCCCTCGAGGTTTATAACGAGGCGTATCGCTCCCCTAGTTTATGCACACAGTTAAATGCTAGTTCCAAACGAGACGCTCAGTTTCTCCAGATGAACGAATGTTTCGTTAAAACTTGCGCTGATGGAACGCGCGTATATCTGCGTCAGAGCAGCTACAAATATTAGTTATAAGTCATAATTTAATAGTTAAATTATAATTGTTCATTTCGACAGTGTCATCATTTTCAACTGACATGAACATTTGTTGAACATTTGTTTTCGCGATCGATGATACGCTCATATCAATCTTTTTGATTTTATCAAAGTGTAAATATTATCTGAAACTGATTAAAATACATGTGACAGAAATATAAATGTAATTGCAAAAATTAATAATTTCATTTGGCACGATCAAAATCGCCTACTTTTTTTCTGTGCGTTTTACTCGGCGAAGGTCTGAACACCCTTCGTGCGTCCAATGGGTTAACCCGTGCAACGTCAACCTTGATGAATCATGATCGTGTCATGAACGAAATTCGTAACATCATGACGACGATAAAAATAACTATAAATCGAGCGAGAAACGATTCTATTACGTTGAAAGGTATCTACGGACGAGACTAACGACGAGATATTCGACATCCGTAGTTATTCGCAGATATTTCGCGCGTTCCTACGGGACCAGTCACCCAATTATACCGAAAACCTGTTCCAAACTTCCACTCTCCCGTTTTATTCCCCGCTATTCATTGCGACAGACGATAAATTTCGAAGAGAAAGTCGTCTCGACAACGACGAAAACAACCTTTTTGATTGACGCTACGAATTTTCCAAGCGAAGATCGCGAGAGGAGAGCACAAAATAAATTTTTAATTAGTTTAGAAGGATCGTGGCGTGTAACATTTAATTGGAAATGGACAGAATATCTGTCGAGAGAAGATGGGAAGAATGCGACTCATTTAGAAATAGACAATCTGATATTGCAACACTATGATCAGAATATTTTGAGGAAATATTTTGAGAAAATATTTTGAGGAAATATTTTGGGAGCACGTGTTTAATTTTTAAAATAGGCAAAAATACAATTTTGACGACGCGGACTTGAAAACATCTCTGAACAAAACACATATTCAATAGATTAGATAATTTATCTACAACTATATTTCAGAGCAATGTTTTTTAACTAAGTCGTGAAGTTGTGCAACTTTTATGTAGTCTGTTTTTTGTAACGTTAATTATCGTTTAATTATCGTTTAACGTGTTAATCTCACACTTGACTGGAATCCTATCGGCATCCAGATCAAGCAGAAAAAGATTATTACAGAGAATTACAACGTAAGATCGCGTTATAAATATTCCAATCCGTAATAAAGTATCACCACACCTCGTCGATTCACTTGATCTAGCTATCATGCCAATACACATGCAATAAATGTTCCAATAGTCTCTCTTTCGAAGAATCGCAGACGCATCGCGATCTTTCAATAGAATCATTACCAGTTTCTAGAATCATTAACCGGCTCGTCGTCAAAGTTACGAGCGGGGACCATTATCGCACGGTGAAGGCGATGCTTCGCTGCTTTTGATAGCATTAGCGATAGCATTCACTTGTTTAAATGATTTTTCTTGAATTCCGCGGAACCTCGTCAAACAAACAGAGAAACACGTGCGTACATACATGAGAGAAACAGAGAGAGGAAAAAACAAAGAGAAAGGCGAAAAAATAAAAGAGAGAAAAATCGAAAGAAAGAGAGAGAGAGAGAGAGAGAGAGAGAGAGAGAATACAGGAGAAAGCGACGCATTTCTCCGGCGCGTCTGGGTTCGAACGTCGTCGACGCTCCAACATCGTTGGAAACGATACGAAGCGCGTCCTTGCTTTCTAATTGTCGTGTAATTACGATATGCGCGCAGCCAGGGAGCCTCATCTGTTTGTCGTCGTCCGTGAGGTACTCCGGCGGTCGGTCTATATTTATCCACTGTTTGAACATAGCTGAAGCCGCCGAGAACGTAGTTCTCGCTCGCCAGGAAAGCCTCGTCTGTCCGATCGACGCGAACAGCCGAGGAAAAAACGGCCGCCGCGGAAAAATGAACAAGAGGAGAATTGCGTAACAGTCAGCCATTAACAGACTTCCACGACTTTCGGACCTTTCAACGCAGCGAGATCTCTCTCGGCCGTTATTTCAGCAACCGGTTACGTTCTCAGCAAGGACGTTTTTCTTTTTATTCCCGACGAATTTCGACTCGAGCCGAGTTCCCCCGCTCGCGGTTTCCCGAGGAATTTTTCTACAGCTCGAGACTCAACTGCCGTCGAGTTTTATCGAGCACCGATGCATTGGAATCTCCACCGTGTGCCTGTTACCTCGAGCAGGTAGCTTGAAATCCCGTATACTTAGTAGATGCGTGGAGAATTTTTACCGCTCAACGCGGAGCTCCTCCTAATGGTCGCAGCAGGCTTGCGACTCTGAAGAATTGTGTGCCCGATAATCGTTCGCGACAAGTGTTATTTTTATTGCAGTATATACGGGGAATACGTTAATTTTAGACGTCAAACGATGACAAACAAGATTCTATGTATGTAAATGTTAGAAACAATTTTATTCAACGTATCAGCGAGATAGCTTATGAATTTTTCCTTCATTTCCAGTTCACTTATACTTATAATTATGCAGTATGCTATTTTCTAACTGAAGAAATAGAACCCAGATAGAGATTCATCTCGTCTATTAAATGTCACGACAAGTACTCTGTGGATTTTTGCACCCTCAAGTTTCCCTAAGATGCACAGTCTGCTAATATCGATACATCCTATAAATATAAATGTCTCCTGTATATTTTGCGACAGTCTATTTTGTCACTGCTTCGTATACAAACAAAACGGGATGCTAACAAACGAAATTCAAATATCAATGGATATTCTTTGATATCATTGATAGATCCTTGGATGTGACAACGAGGGATCGAAACGTTTGGTTCTTTAATATGACACTGTGATAATAAGTTGAACATAAACGCAAATAGGGATACTTGCGAGACAATGTCGTGTACAGTAGATCTCGCAATTTGTTACCAATCATCGCCGATTATAACGTTTACAGACTATTATAGTCGGTCAGTGGAGGATCTACAACGCTAGATCGGCTTCAAATTACTTATATCAACAGCACAGTTGCTAGATGGTACCTGTGTAAACACTTTAATGCCTACTGTATTGCAATACTAATTGTTACCTCCCAAAATATCAAACAGTCAGCCAGTTCCGCTTACCAAACATAATAGCAACCTTGAGCAATAATCTATCACAACCAAGCTTTCCATAAATAAGAATCATACACGAACCATATGGATGCCGAGATTTACGATTTCTGAATCATAACACTAATCACTAATTCTATTCTCTAGACTTGGTGTGTACATTTACGTATGAACGTGTTCCTTAACGCCACGACGATCGTGAGTAATTCTTCCAGTTTTATTAAAAATTCAGAAAATACGATTTTTTCTCAAGTATATCGCGTTGTTGTTAAGTGAATGCACATATTTAAACTCGATGGTTAAACTTCACAATTGAAAATCATACGAACGTCAGAGTAACGTCATCAATTACCAGTGTCGAGAATCGCATGACTCTACAATAATGTCATAGTATTACGTTATACACATTACGTCAATATTAATTACGTTGTAATATAACGTTGTTACAGCATTAATCAAACCAATGCCCCGCAACGTGAATTTTACGCGTTTTCGTTTCATCTGATATTTGCAATTCGTGCAAACAATTTGCAAGCAAGCTAGCGCACCGTTAATTGTAATTAATTGTAATAACTGTACTACTGTGATTTGTCAACAGTCTGCCACGTTTGCGGTTAAATAAAATAGTTACAAAACGCGAGGAACGTGACGCAAGAAGCGCAGAATGTATACTGAAGGTTAATGGTGACGCGTTTATAGGAGATAAGAAAAAGAAAAGGGTGAAAAAGAGCGACCGCCTCTCGTTATGGGGGTACTGACGCCAGTGCGTCCTGGTTTCCTCGTTATTTCGCCATTCAACCGTGGTCAATCGTTAATACCTTCTCCCTCTTCCTGGCATTGATCGTTCAAACGGAATTCGATAGCCGTCGTTCACCCCTTGATACGAGCCGAGAGTTTTGGCGCGAAAGATTTTTTATCGTTTTCGACGAAACGATCTATCGGCCTATCTATCGTGTATCTAGCAATATTTAATCGACTGAGCATACATACACGTTGATTTTGATTTATTAAACTATTAACACCTAATGATACTTCCATAATAAATATTTTAAAACGACTAAAAATAAAACGAATATCATCCACTGGAAAAACTGTTCAACGACATAAATAATTGGAGAACGCTGTAAAATGAAAAATGCGCTTTTACTGCACTTTTATTGTAACGTAATATTTCACAAAAATTAAATATTCCGTCCCGTAGGCGAAACGTATAAAATGCGTGGCAATTTACGCGTTCGAAGCCAACGTTGCATTAACCCGACATTTCATTTGCAATTTTGTTTAATTTATTTATGTTATTAAATTCTGTTTCTTTTTTTTTAACATTGCGGCTGTGAAAAAGCAATTGCAAAAAGCAATTGTAATATTTCCCCTTTTTTCCTGCTCTGTTTCTTTTATTTGAATTTTACAATTTCACGAAATTGGAAGAAACTGGAGTATTTACAACCGTTGTGACAACCGTTGTGACAATTGGTCTTTAACTTCCAAACGCGCTCAACACGACGAAGATTATTCATTAAGCGTATTAACGAACTCGATTTGGTTGTTTAACGTCATTGGACTGTATTGCACATGTACGCGTTTCATCTTAATCCAAAATTATTTCATCCAGAATCCAAATGAAAATTCTTCCGTTACACTGTTTTAAGTAAGGAACTGAAAAATAATTAGATACTCAATAAATTTATCTCAAATGTTGATAGATTACAATTATACATAGATAAATTCACATTTTATCATTTACATAAACATATACATTTTACGTTTGTGTCCATCTAAATTTGATACGCCTTCATTCCCTTATTTTAATTTCTTCTAATCTTAATAAATTTAAATAAATTCAACGAAACCTAACATAGCCTAAAGCCTTTTCCTCGTTTTAATAAATTTTATGAAGCTGGAAGAAATTGGGATGTCTAATTATAAATCACTGCTTGGCCTTTAACTTACCATCTGAAGAACTTGACGGATGATAAACACACGCACGACGAAATTTGTACCAAGAATCGGAAGTTTTCGATACTTCAAACGCTCAAGAACGGAAGCTGCGGTTTAATGATATCGTTTAGAGGGTATTGACACGCGGAAATTCTTGGGGAATCGATGTCGCGACGGCTGACTTAGAAAGAAGAGCCGGCTATTATTAACTCTAGAAAATAGCTAAACAAACTTCGAGGTTATTTCGAACTGTTTTCACTCACGTATAATTGGAATTGTTAACAGAGCCGGTCCAACGACAATCGGAAATCCAAATAACGCGTCCGCGCAAATGAAATAAACTGATCATTTCATATAGTCTCGTTTTCATACAAAAGGAATAAAATATAGCTTCGAGACGGTAGAAGATAGAAGAGAATTTTTATAAGATGAAATCAAACGGCTTTGAATAATACATGAACGATGATATGGATGTGAAAAAGTTTAAAAGGCAAGTGGCACGAGGTAAACCATAAATTTATAAAATGATATTGTATTTGATAAGAGCAATGAGCAAATATAATTAGATCCCGGAATAGAATATCGACAAGAAAATGGCGTTTTAATGATTTAAAAACCCCCCCTTTTTTTTTTCTTTGATGAAACTTTCAATAAACTATTTTTTTAATCTCTATTCAAAAGTATTTGTACGTAAAGATACTTATAGTTTAGAAAGTATTCCATCATCCCAAAAAGAGGTAAGGAAAACATAAATGCAAGTGTATTGTGTTTTTCATTCCACGAGTTTTGCAAATATTAAAATTAAAATATATTTCGCCTTTCGTAGAATAAGGGAATCCATCCGATCGACTTTTTTAATCGTACAAAACAATTTTAATTTTTCCTAATGAAACTTCTCTTTTATGCTCCATCGCTTCGGAGTCATGCTTTAATAAGACATTACACAGACATAAAGGACACAAAAGCTACCTCACCTCTTGCTAAAAGTACGAATAAACTATGTGTTGCCTAAAAATGCAACGACTGGGTAATCTGTGCATTCGTTGAACTAGTATATCTCGTATGTTGCGGGAAACATGGTAAACGGCTCTTGGATAAAGTATCGCAGCAACGGATTTACGTACACGTGCAATAACAGATTATAACATTGGCGTTCGTCAAAAACGT
>CAJDYZ010009871.1:56324-68138 GCA_903986555.1 Heterotrigona itama | reverse complement strand
AGAGAGAGAGAGAGTAGGAACGAAGGGAACCACCTGTAACCGCTTATACACCGGTACTTATCTCTCGGTGTTTACAGATCGAGGATAAGATTACACGTTCGAGATAACGAACGCATTATCGAGGTATCGCCGCTTGTTTCTGACCCCACGCAGATCAGCATCGTCGGCCATCTTCTCACCCCCTCGTTTTCGTCAAATATCGACATTTGTTTCAAAACGCTTTGAGAACCGAAGGACTTGCTAACTTCAATGATCCATCCAAAGACCAAGCAACAACTTGTCATGTTATAATTCTTCAAAATTTTCTTTTGTAGTTGCAACGCTAAAACAAGCAGAACTTGATATAATTTGATGAGAAAGATTGAAATGTCGCGTTTCAATTCGTCCTTTCCAATGATGGATATTCTACTTCACTGGTGTAAAATCACTTTTATAAAATTGAATTTTCAGAACTAATCTTTAGAATTGATCGATACGGCTCGTATATATATATATGGGAAAACACTCGAAATGTTGATCATCAAGAAATTTTTACCACTCTGAAGTTGAGGCAAAATCGCCACTCTTGCTGAGAATTGTTTTAACCTATCGAGAAAAAGTATATCTCAACGCGGACAATTATTTCGAATATCATTGTGTAACTACGAGGCTAATCACGAGACAGGATTAATACGTTATTTGTTTCCATGGAAGTAATTAGGTGAATAAGTTAATGGCCGCATTCAATATCAGGAATTCGCTTTTTACGGATGGGGTCACATCGTATTTAAAAAGCGATACTTTTACACATGTTCCCCTGATGATTATTTAAATCTCGCGGAGATTAAAACGATCGGCGTTAAAGTTAGTTTCATTGAAATATCGATCGTGCGACCCGGTGTGTGTGTGTGTCTCTCTCTCTCTCTTTCTCTCTCTCTCTCTCTCTCTCTCTCCCGACACGCCGAAATATAACGAAGATATTTCGAGCTCCGGGTATTATACGAGTCGCGTTGTATAACAACTTCTGCACGGGGAAACGTGGAGCGTCGAAAAACGTCGATACTTGCGTTTGCTTTGGCGTTACAAACGAAAATGGCCGAAACAACGCGATTGAATAAAGTTACAATCCATGGGGAAATTAAAATTCGTTTACATCGTACGGGTTTTATTCGGCCGTCTACGCGTACGTTTCGATAACTATCGGCGATTGTTTCTCCGTAAATTGTACATACAGAACACACAAAAATCTGACGATGAAAAACGAAAAAAAAAAAAAAAACGAAAAAAAAAAGAAAAAACCAAACGAGCTACGATTCATCGCCGTGGATTGCGATAAAATCGCCTCGTTTCGACGACAAAAGTCTCAATCATAGGCATTAATACGTGCAGCTAAACTCGCAACTTTTATGACAGTTGTCAATTATTGCTCGTCTCTGGAATGTGTCGAAATTTCGAATGTTGCCCATTAAAGATAGGGATTTTTTTTTCTTTTTCTTTTTTGAAAAACCAATCGTTGTGAATTGTAGAAAGAGCGTCGTGTCGTCCATTAAATATTCAATAAAAGAATCGTTTGACTGTATATACATCGGATCTTGTATTAGCAAAACTTTTTTGTGCTGATTATTAATTATTAATATAAAGCTTCTCAATCAATCGCGGATTAATTTCCACCTTTGGTGACACGCAACGAACATATCAATCGTCAAATATTCTACTTCGCAATGTGCGAATAGGAAGGCACAAAGAATTACTTTTTGAATGAAGGTGGTATCACGGGATACGTAGTTGTTTATCAAGGAATTAACAGCGAGAGAAGAATTCGAGTTTACGCGGGAACCAGTTTCCCTTGAAATATTAGAGAGACGTGCACGCGCAACACCGAAAAAGGCCTCGATATTTTTACGCGGACCTTCGTCGAGAACCTTCGTGGTTCTCTCCTATGAGCTCGATAACAAATGAAGTCGTTGCTCTGGCTGCGTCCTTCGCGGCCCACGCAGATTCACGATTCTCAGTTCGAACAAACGTGAAACCGACTCTCTACGCACAATCGTGGTGTATAATTCACAACAACAATCGGTGTGAATGAACGTGTACATAATATACGCTAGAAATAGCAAGTGAAACTTATTTCCTATTAAGAAATTACGAATTTTTATTCGTAATACACGAAAGATATGTACATCTTTTATAATGGTTAATGGTTGAGAGAATCTTCAAATGTTACAAAGACTTTGTTCACTCAACGAAATATACTTCTGTTTTCCTATATATACCAAGTATGCTGCATTCGTATAGTCCATTTAGATGCCATTTCTATTCAAATTCCTGCTTATTCATTACGCTTGTTTAGCATAATAAACGCTAATACAAATACTAGAGAGAATTTGGTTGAAATCAAATTATCAAAACTTCTTCAACACTGATAACTGTGAAAACGAAAATTTTTTCACGCAGATAGAAAATTATTCTTCCCCTTCCTCCAGGCATTCACGCAATTGTTGAAGCTATCCAAAATCTTCAGTTATGACATATTTTAAACAATAATGTAATACAACGAACAATAACACGAACACATTCATTCTTATCAGTCAGTTCGTGTCTCATAAAGCTCCACAAATTTATTTACTAGCTTCCAGTCACGTTTACTAGCGAACACTCGAGTGAGCAATGGAACAACCTACTAAATCGAAGATAAAGATAGCGACGAGCATTCAGGGGCCCTTACGCGTGACGTTAAATCGATACGAGCCCTCTTAGTCTTATCCTTACGACTTAAACCTAAGTCGTCTAATAAAACGATTCCGAGTCTCAATGTCCAAATCGGAGTATCCATGATGCGAGATCCAGGCGACGAGTCCGAAGACAACCGTACAACAAACTGGGATCCATGTAATGATCGACTTAACAGTTTCATATTGTTTCGAGCCTTTCAATCAGCACGAGACTTTTAAAAATATAGTTTTCTTCTTTGGAAAAGTAGCGAACTGGCGGTCCGTGCCTCTACTTTTTTGGCCGGTAGAAATCCCCTCCGCTGCATCAATCTCCCCTTCATTTTCGGGTTAGCTAAGTTAAGATCGGGGAACGACCTGCTGCAGCGGGAAAGAATGAACAAAGTGGAAACTAATTTCCAATGATGAGGAAATCGGAAAACTGAGGTCATACGGCTCAAGGCGAGGAAGAAAGTTCACCATCATTGTCTTATTGTCATTAGAGGCGTTCAGGCATAATCCGAAGGATAATAGCTCTGCACTGCCAGTATGTGAACTAAATATCCGAACTTGTGGTTCCTCTCTTACTGAGCAGGATTACTGTCGCAACGACTAGTCATTAGTATTCAAATTCGCGAGAGCGCAACGCTGTGTTTTGACACGTTGCGTTTCATCTTGACTGAAAAGAGTCGATTAGAATATTTTAATCACAAACTACGATTCGCAACATATCTACAGAACTGAAATCAAAGTGTATCAACGTTATACAGATATCTGTAACCTCGAGTGCACGTTCCATCAAACAAGCTAATTGCAACCACGTATCTTCTCGAGCTTTACATCTATTCATCCTAAACCTCGAAACTAACTTACACAATATTTGTTTATGAATATAGAAAACGAAACATAACCTATTACGGAGTAATACGCAATCGCGAATGAAGTGAAACGCGAATTTTGTATCGACTCGACGACTTGCCATTATTCATAAATATTGAGATCGGTTCCACCTTCGTCTCGTGAATAATTCATTTTTCTCGCCGTGCAAGTGAAACGATAAAAGTTAAACATATCGCACGACAGTTACTTACACAAAGCAGTAAATTGAAGAGACTTGGTAAATTGAAAATGAACGTCCTCAATCCACATTCGTGTCGTTATCTACGCAAGTGGTACAAGTGCTGGTATGGCTGGCCAGCTGATTCGAGCGCGTCGCGATAAATCGCCACGATCTTGATCGGGGTTTGTGTATGCATGACTAACGTAACCTTGAAACTAATTACCCACTGGCTCGTAAATAGCGAAACATTCGCGACGGTGACCGTGCAGGTTCGCATTCATCGACGCGTGCACCACACGTCGAGAACGCCTGCAGCGAGCGCAAGAAAGAGCCTGGCGATGGATCGATGTTCGTGTCGCGAGCACACGATACACCAAGTCACGATCCAGGCGAATAATTAAAATTAATCTTCTCCTGCCGAGTTGCAGTCCCGTTGATTCTCTATACATTTCATTCAAAAATAGGATTTCGAATTTCTTGGAGTTTCTTCAGGGTTTCGTTAGATCTCGCCGGATTGTACTAAAGTAAGTTAAGATTTTGCGAATTTTTAGTTTCTTCTTCGTCTGAGTTGGTATGAAAATAAAAAGCTGCACGTATACAAGGATAATCGTGTCTTGAGCTATTAAAAATGTAAATCAACGTGAAATTATATTCGTTTCATTATGTTTGTGACGTATATAGACCGTATATTTACAAGAAATTATAAAGCGCAAAATTTCACAGAAATATATGAAATATCTAAAAGGTAGTTTCGAATTTTATCCATTCATGTATTTTCTCTTCAAAGAGCATCGCGAATAAAACGATCAAAGTCTATCACCTCGTAGCGTAAATCAGCCGATGTGCTATCGGACATCGATGAATAACTGGAGCGATCGATGTTCGATATGACAATTAGCGAGTAACGCGAGCCAAACGATCGATATCTGACTCGCGAGGGCGTATCAACCGACACACAATCGAAATACTCGTCTACACAATCGTTTGATAGCCACGATTGATTGACGGTATTAAAAACACGTTGATATTCGACTGATTTTGGTCGATTCGTTGCTGTAATCATACGATTAAATATTTTATACCGCAGCCCCATTGTCTGATTATTATCGACAAAGTTACAGTAAAGTTGTTTAAAATGGTTCTGCTTCGATCGACCGCCAATTTCGGCTTCAGGTGTCTTTACGCGATTAATACAATAGTCGTTCAGCCAGAAATGTCTAACTTCGAGTTGGATAATCGGAAGTCATATTCCACTTGATTGAAATTTAGTTTACGTGGGCGATTTAGAACGACTTGAGATCAAGCAGTTTGCTCGACAGACCGAAAGTTGCTGTCTAGCCACTCGTACAAAGTGATAATAGCGTATCGTGTAATTTGGAGGCGCCATCGTTCTCATTGTAATAGTTACGAATTATTTTAATTCACTCACTGACGAAAGTACGTTTTCTGACAGTTCATTCGTAATTTTTTTCAAGGCTTAATATCTTTTCTATCGCTATTCAACGATAGATTTTGCAATTTTCAGAAATTTCAAGAAATTGCTGTATCTCTAACATTATGCTTGATTCCTGATAGATTGAGTTATTAAAACGAAACCTATATCTTGTTCCAGTCACTGTATGAAGTTAGACTGTATGAATTTCGTTATAAGGAAACAACATTCGTTTTATTTTAAAGTTCACTCAATGTTTGAATGTAGCGTGTAACAGAGAAGAAAATGAAATATTTACTAACGAAAGAGCAATTTATGAATGCTGATGTTACATACGATGCAAATTAGGTACACACCTGATATACTAGTGCATTCAATACACCTGTACATTATATTATATAATATCGATCGAGAAATTGATACAAGAATGTCACTCGTCGCGTCCTAAAAATAAAAAGTTCGAAACAAAACGACTGCTTAACAACTGTTTCTTAAACAAACGAAACCCGCCCGAACAAATGAATATCCCCATTCCAGCATCCAAAGCGAATAAACAGAAGCAATCCCGCAAACGACGTGAACGAAATGATCGATATCGCCTCTGCAAGCGCGGACGAGCGAATGGAGTTGAAATCGAGGTGGAACGTAAACGGGACGTTCCACCAGCTCGTGCGAACCAGCTATGCGCCAGAATAGCGCGAAACGAGAGAAGCACGCGAATATTCCACGCTTTTCGCCCGCGAGAATGTTGACCTGTGGAGAGAGAGCCGGCCGATCTCGCCTCGGGAAAGATAACTCGTCGAAGATAAAAACAAGCGGACGAAACACACAGCCGAGTACCGGCGGAATTTCCGCGCGAATCGATTTGCGCGCGTAACTAAATATTTTCGACAAAGTAGTTTCCCTCGTTGCATTCGACACGTTGCACTCACTTTTTTTTCTTTTTTCTGTATTTCGTCTCTTTTATTTACCGCTTACGTATACGTTTCACGTATCTTCCCGATCTCCGCGACACTTCTGCCTCCAGACAAGTGAGAGACGACGACCGATCAGTGTGTAAAAATCATACGACAATTATACAGGATATTACCGCGTAATTAACGCATTTCAACGAACTAGTAACCAAATCTGGTAACTGATCGGAGATTCGATTCACAATCGGAACTATAATTGCTTGTAACGTTACGAAACATATTTCGATATTTTTCCCAGCAATAAGCCAAGAGTCTTCGTCAGTCTTCGTCAGCGGATTATCCAGTAGGATTATTCAAACGAGATCACGTTTCTATCAGGCGAAGTTGAAAAAATGCAGTGTATATCAACTTGCAATGTTCACTACCTTTTTTTCCAACTTTTTTCCTTTTTTTTCTTTTTATTATTATCAGTCAGCGCGATACCAGTTGAATTTTTCCGCTTGGTATCACCCGGTCGTTCGAAACAATAACCGACAGATTCGTATGCCGTATTTTTCGTTAACTAAAAATACGAAAGGCTATTAATACCGGCGAACCCGTTGCCAACAGCAGATTCCATTACCACGGCGGAAACTATTTTTATTATTTCGTGGCTGCCAAAAAATCGACGCCTGCCTTCCCCTCGCGCCTGCGTGTGTGTATTTTCACGTTTCGTCCCGAATCTCACGCATCAAATCAACCGCGATTCAATCGTCATGTTTCTCGTTATCACGTTAGATTATCACGTTTCATGCGGGAGTACCGTGATATCTCCTCCGACGTTAATACACGTTCGACGACCTTACGAAACGTTCAAACAAAATTTTGCTAGCTCTTCCGTGCTACCGTAGGCAGATTACAACTTGCGGAAAATAGCACAGAACGATGACTATCGAACGGATGATAATAATCGCTTGATATTAAGGAATCCATGTTTTAACGATTCTGTGTATTTTTGGAACGATGATTCTTTTTCCAACAATACGATTCGCGATATATATTTTTTTGACGAACGACGATAAAGATGGCAGCTGCATGGAGAATTCTTTGCTTGGTATTAAAGAATTGATATATTTCAACGTGTATCTTGCGATGAATTACGATGAATTTTTATACATAATGTAGATGATTGTGATATATGTATTTTAAGAATCGTTTGCTTAATATTACCACGTTAATGTTTTTCAAAGATTCTGCTTCTTTGGAACTTGAGGTGAATTTTTATATATAACAGAGACGGCCGTGATGGATTTTAGACATAAACGATGATAATAACAGCTCCGTGGAGAATTTCTTCTTTAATATTAATATTAAAGTGTATTCTTTGTACGATTCATTTTTATATGCACATAAACGTTGGAAACGATCGCGATGTATTATGAATAATCATGTTCAATTTCACAATCGGCATCCTTTTGCATAATAATTTACAAATTGATAACATTAATGAATTAATAAGAGTTTTTGCAGATTATGGATTGCAAACGTTCCCTTTACGATTTCAAAATTTTATGATTCAATGATTCAAAATTTGCAAATTTTACTTGCAAAATTCCATCTGTTTCATTGATATACTGGTTAATATTAAGCAAGAACGCATATTAATGTTGATGTGAATATTTACCGATTTACAAATCCATGAAAAAAAAAAACACGAAAAATCGAATTGGAACGATAAACAAAACAAATTGAAGTTTTTGGTACCAACGATAAACTACAAGCTGCAAGTTAAAATATCGGACTCATCCTGCTTATATACCTATCTATCTATTACACTGATATTGTACATCGAGCATAACTGAATGATTTATGCTTGATATTACAGAATAATTATTGCACATAACAAGATAATAAACAAAACAAATTCTAGCACTCACATTGCACTCGTTTTCACTAAAATTTCTATAAAATCTCTATAAGTTCAATTCCAAGTTCAAACTCCTCAATTATATATATATATATATCAGAAATATATGAAAGATATAAGAAAATCAAATAGCTGGTTAATGGAAAAAAGAATTGAATAAACAGTAAAACTATTGTAGCATCGTATAACAGAGAGAGTGTAGCTTCGATGGATCGATCTGTATCGGTCCGACGATTAGCGTTAATGTGAACAGTTTTTAAATGGAAAGTCTATCGGAAAACGATAGTTAAAGTCATCGTCTATACAGCGAGAGACTACTCGCCTCTGTATAAACGATTCAGGGAGTATTTAAGAGCGGCGGGAAGAGTCTTGAAAGCTCAGATTAAACGATGGAAATGTTGGTCAAGCGAGCAAAGAGTAATTTCTTTCGTTTTCTTCTTATTACACTTATCGGACGCTTGTCTTATCATTCGGAATTAAATGCCTGACAGCGTGTCGCTTCTTTCTTTCCTCCGTGAACCACTGCCAAGGGATTACGAAAGGACGAGAAAGAAAACTATCGGCTTTGCTTTATAACGCTAAAATAGTATTTGCAATTTATTAGTAATCTTTCGCTGGAATAGATATTTCATAGATTTATAAATAGTGCATTTTTCAAGACATCTTGTGATTTGTCTAAATTACGTACAAACGTATTTAAGTAAGATTCTTTCGCATCGCCTTTTGTATGAATACGAACATTGCGAGTGAGGTAATATCAATAAATAGCGGATTTTTATGCATTTATAAAAAATTTGAGGAAAATGCATAAAAATATATAGAATATTCAAAGAAAACTGAAAATTATGTTAATACGCAAAAGAAATAATTTTTTGTTTAGATTTCATATTTTCAATTACGTTCGTGAAAATTTAAAAATTCACGGTCTAGTAGTCAGTTCTTTAGCCTTTCGTCGATAGTTACTATGATTGTATCGAATAAATATTATCAGAATAATTGAAATAATATTCGCAGTTTCTATACAGTTCCTAATCTTTTTATAGAAATTGCGTAGACACAAGTATATTTTGGAAATATATATCCACTGTTAATGTATATTTCCTTTAATTCGTCAAAAATTTTATTTTAAGATATAAAGAGATATAAAGAACTGCAATTTATTTTGCTACCATTAGAAAAGGTTCGAAAGGTAGATTAAAAATGAAGATAAACTATGTAGGGAAATGGAGATTAAAACGACTTTTTGAAATAAAATGGAAAAAACGTATGAACCAACTTCACGTACTTTACTTTCACTTCGACTTCACGCTCGTCTCTCCAATTATCATATTTAGGAACAGACATTGCTATTTTCAGTCTCTAACTTGCTATTTTTAGTACCTCAGGTTTCTATCCGACCTGCAGCGGCGAACGGATGGAATAAGTGGAATGAAATCACTTTTGACTTCTTGCGAACTTGCAAACTAAAAGACCAATACGACGACCAATCGATAAACGTTTGGCTCAACTTTTCATCTCGAACCGAAAATCTTTCGAACTTGCAGCCTCTAGATACAATTGAACTTTGATAACTCGAACATTTTTTTCACAACTCGAAGATCTTTTTCATTTCTTTTTTTTCTCGTTTCTCCGTAAGAACAGTTTGAAATAAATAAAACTTCTTTCCTTTTAATTTGAAGTACGATTCGACAATTTCTTTTCCATTAAAATTCAGATTATCAATATTGTATTTGCGAAAAGTTTCGTATCCTGCTTCGTCAGAAGAAAATCTTGGTTAAGACGCTGAACTGACGAGAATATCTCTAGAGCAACAACTTTTGTACAAACTGAAATTTTGGCTTGCGATTAATCTCCTGTCTCATTAATGTCACATCGCACGTAAATGAACGAAGCTTCAAATTAACGAAGACAGGCTATATGTTTCGACATTAAATCTTCAGTTCTCGAAATCGAGAATTATTCACTGCAAGCCACGTCACTTTCGCATCGTTTCGCGGTGTTGAAGCGGTGAATAGCCGACACTCACTTAAGCAACTACTAAAGGAATCATAAGGCAAAGGGTTAACCTTCTTGCGGTCCGGTGTCGCGCTGGCCTCGGCGTCCTATTTTATTCAAGCTGTTCAATGTTAACTAACGCTGTCAAAAACGTATATAAACGTGCGTACATTACTACATAGGGTTCGTACGAACTCCATTTATTTCGATAAAATTTCAATCAATATTCGTTCAATCAACGAATTCTTGCTTGTCCAATCCAATTGGAGGGCAGCGAGTATACTTTCAACGAACGTTCGTTTTCGCAACCGAATTACGAACACAGCTTTCGAGGGCAATCTATCGAGAACGATTCGCTCAGGATAAATCATCGAACGTTGACTGGAGCCGTTAAAGGGTTAAACGTATCGTGTTGGACGGCGGCAGGAACCAGAGGGAAAGACTACTCGTTGAACGGTAGCCGGCTCGCGTTAAAAGCGTAAAGAGCCGTAGAAACGGGTTTACGTGGCGCGACAAAGCGAGACGAGAAAGAAACCATGGAAGCAAAAACCCGAGGGAAACAGCGGGCAAATGCAGCTTCAAAACCAACGGAGCATTATAGTTTTCACTGGAGAGCGAAAGAGAAGAGGAAGAACGGAGATTCTAATTTTCCCTTGGACGAAGATTTGCTTTCTCATTACTAGTACTACGATTTCGTCGAAGAGAAGCTTGCTCGAAGAGGATAACAGACATGCAGCTGGAAGAGAGACAGACGTCTTCTGTATCTCTTATCTTTCTTTCTATTTCTCTCTTTTTCTGTCTCTCGTCTCTCTGTTCCCCGCTACCACACGTAATTTTCTTTTTTCCATTTGCTTCGATCTTCCATCTTTCCCCAAACTCTTTCTCTTTTCTGTTTCTTCCCTCCACGCCTGTCGCTATTCTAAGCAAATTGTTGTACGATTCGTTGCGTCGTCGAAACGCAAGACGAAACAAGTGTGTATTTCTTACTCTCAGAGAGAGAGTGAGGTGCATTCTTATATAATACGACGTGTTCTCTTCGCGGACACAACGATTAATTTCGATATCGATGTAATTGGGCTACCGAGGCGATTTCAAACCGTATATCTCATTGTTCACGAGACATTCTCTCTGTAAAAAGTGCGAAAAATTTGGTGAATGAACTTGATCTACCGATCAGAATTGATCATAGCAATCGAATTTTCCCAACTTTGTACGCATCAATATAAATGTTAACTTTATGTATGTATACATTTCAAAGTGCATTGAATGTTATGAATTGGATCATCTTAATGTGCAATTTATTTACTATGAATTAGAAACGGGGAGCTCCTGCCCGTAAATAAATTAAATTTATAAAAAAATTGATAAGTTGAGAAATTGCACAGAGTATCTTGTGACTGTGATACAATCAGAGAAAGGGTGATTCTACGACTTTTTCGTTTAAAATTTCGTTGGCTCGAATTTGATTGATTCCGGACTGGAAAAGTTTTAAATAGAAAAATGCTACTCCTTTGTTCCCACTTACTTTTACACGTAAAATCATTCTTCTACCTATTGTATCGCTCACCTATACGATCCGACTAAAGTTCTGTCTGAAAATTGTAAAGATTTCGAACGTTGGGGAATAAATCAAACTTCTTTAGTCAGCTGGCTCGCAAGAATGCATTGCTTTCTCCGTGAAGTGGAGCTCGTCGAATCACTCACGCGACTCCACGAAAAACACATCCATAATGCATGGAACGGTACATCGGACGATATGGAACGGTGTTTCGCCGAAGAATAGCTTCTATTTTTATAAAAATTACAACCGTTCGATCGGC
>CAJDYZ010009869.1:69532-81073 GCA_903986555.1 Heterotrigona itama | reverse complement strand
AATTATCGTGACATTAAGGAAAAAGAGAAACAAATGAAAATGAAACAACTACTGTCTTTTTACTGCTTTTGTCTCGATTTCTCAACCACAATCGTTTTAAATGTTTCTTGCTCCTTTCGAGAATAATAATTTAATTCTCAACCTTACGCAAAACAGATACAATTCTTTTCACTGAATTCTCCGAAACGAACTCTATTTTTTTTCTTCTTTTCTTTATCGAGCGATTGAGTCGAACCTTGCATATATCGAATGTTACGCAACGTACGTAACATGATTTATCTTCTTCACACGGGCAGATGTTCGTCACGTATTCGCACATTTTAGTAACGATAAAATAATACAATACTAATAAAGAAAAAGCAAGCTGTTCTCTTCGCATTGTTCGTGGTTCGCTTGGTATTATACATTTTGCAAATGGCAACTTAGTTGTACAGATATAGTAATTTTTCAGAACGTTTTGAAATTATTTTCAGATTATTTCAGAATATACCGCGAAATTTCTTTCTATTCGGTTTACTTTTCGTATTCTCGCAGGTATTTCAATCTCAGTGTCAAATTGCTCTCCAACGGAAATACGTAATTCACTGTGCCTTCCGTTTTATGCTCCTCGAGTATAATAACGACTCGATAACCAAGGTAAATCGATCGAATCGGGAAGACTTGTAGGCGGAAATTCGTAAACGACGGAAGCAATCCAGACGACAAGTGACAAAATATAGCATCTCGTATCCGCGTGGAAAATTTTTACCGATAAAACCGGTGAAAGACCTTCGGCGATCGTTACCATTGGCACGTGAACCTTACATAAGACGTGAGAGCGATCTCAGAAAAAAAAAAATGAAGTTGTTGCCAAACACCGGGTTGTTATCGATGATAATCAAGTGTGACACTGTCGCTCAAAATTGTCATCTGCTATTCGCGATGTCACGTGAAAGTGGTTAGATATCTCGCCTTAAGAAGTTCTGTTCGCGAAAAATTGCTGCATTGAATATGATCGATAATTAACTGTAATTGTATTAACTGCAATTCCACGAAGCTGTCTTGACAATTTCGCGCGCTATTTAATTGCAATATATTTGATCGAACGTAGAAAAATTTGTAGATTTTTATCCGTATATCACGTGTCGATGATACTTTAAAAATTAAACATTTAAATTAACATTATACATTCGTTTAAGAATTGTAAGACGATGTGTATACACTGTTTTAGATAAATCATGGAGAAAAATACGAAAGAGGAATACGCTGGAAATCCTATGCAGGAGTTCAACAGCAGGTACAGATTACTAAATTTACATTTTATTTGCAATTTCATTAACGTTGTTTGAACGTACGATATCGAATTGAATTTATCTCGGTGCACATGGAAGATCAACAAACACAGAGTCGACAAATTCTTTGATTACACGCCATTCGTGGCAATGCAGCATGATATGACATGTTGTTTTGATGCACACGATCGAAGAAGAATTGAATCGTGCATTATCGTTAAATTAATTGATTCAATTTCAATTAAGGCGATATAGTTGTTTGTAAATATATATTAAAAAGGAAAACGATATCGATCTATGAATTATTGAAAACGAACGTTGATACTGATGAAATAAATAAACAAATTGAAGCAAGAACATAGTAAATGCAATGCAATGACGTATCTTCTTCTTTTTTTTTTCATGTCGCCAGTACGAAAATAGCTAGCGTCGCAATTGGAGAATTCAACGAGAAGAACGAACTGTACAATCCCTTCGAGCACCGTGACAAGAAGAACAGCAACTCGTAAGCTATCTTCCTTTTAGATCGCGACAAGTAATAAGTAACCTCAGTGGCCAAGAGTGAGCACGTCTGGACTTTACCAGATTTTTCAAATTTCAACTTGACCGTACGAATACATAAACAAATTGAATTTGAATAAAAATCAGAAACAGATTGTTACAAAAAAAAAAAAAAAAAAAGTAACAGTCGTTGGTGTGATAAACGAAAAGATTGTGTCCACGTTGCAGAGATTTCGGTGCTCTAGCCAACTTGCTGAAATCGTCGCTCGGTACCGGGATCCTTGCCATGCCGAACGCGATTAAGAACGGCGGGGTGCTGTTCGGTGGAATCGGTACGATAATAATTGGTTTAGTATGCGCGCATTGCGTTCACATACTGGTTCGTTCGTCGCACGTGCTATGTAAGAAAACGAAAACGCCGCAGATGACGTACGCCGAGACGGCGGAGGCTGCGTTTCTTAACGGCCCGAAAACGTTGAGGCCCTTCGGCAACGCCAGTCGAAGGTTTGTAAATGCTGCACTGGCCGCAACTCACGGGGGTGGCGCCTGCGTCTACGTGGTATTCGTAGCGACCTCGCTTAAACAGGTGAGCCCTCCAATAATAGTCCAATTCTAACAATTATCATCCGCAGTACTTTGCTGTTCAAACTTCTATTCTATTCAATTCTATTCTGTTCAAACTTCTCTAAAGATCCAGAAATATTTGTTCAAATATGAGTGCTCGTTGGACCAATTTACTGGGAGACTCACAACTTACCGTCTCTCATTTTCAGATCAGATATCTCTAAAGATATCAATAACATATTTGATCAAATGTGACTGTACTTGTAGTTTTCCGTGTTTGAAATGATGTTTAGTTGTTTAACAAATATTCTCCGTAGCATTTTGCATGCCAATTCTAGGAGCTTACCGTCTGTCATCTTGAGATCAAATATCGGATGATCAAACGATCCTTTCATTTAAACTTAAATAGGGACGATTTCTGTACTTGTTTGTAAACTTAATTTCTAAATAAAAAATGTACATATAATGAAATAAATAAATAATGAAATCTTAAGTTGTAGATAAATAGATGTACATATTTCATTTATTACTTTCTAAGTGTCAAATATTTGTATTTGTAATTTTCGTATTTATATTTCATTATTGATCTACAAAGTAAGACTTCATTTTTGTAAATTCAATATGTTTACGAACAAGTGAATTTTGAAAATTGGTTCCTATTTGAGCAAATAAAACAGTAAGTTGTTCGTCTCCCCAAATTGAAAGACGCGACACTGAAAGTATCAATCGATGTTGATTAATAAAAATCAAAGTACGTAAACGTCCTTTTGTTGATCTTGCGAAGAATTTTCAACAGATACACACACGAACGACTTGAGCGTCGAGCAATATCTTAACGAATCGATATATCAAAAATGAAACAGTTAATTGGAGTATCGAAAGTGTGTCGATACTTGAGAAACGTCGATGATTCGAACATTGATAAAGTAGATAAAAGATAATACTCGTGATCCATAATTTTGAGCGATGAGTGAAAATATTCGCGGCCAAGTGTGAACAATTTTATCTATTTAGATAAACCCGATAAATTGCCATAATCGGTGCGATCAGTTCTTTGTCTTACCACTCAGCTTTGACGAGTTAATGAAAAAAGAAAAGAAGAGAAAGAAGAAAACAATCTCTACTTGAAACGACCGTGAATTAAACTGTGAGAGATTTCACGTTTACGTTTCTGAAGCGATTTGAACGTTGGCATTAAAGTACATTGTAGATCGGTATTCTCCTTAACGTCAAAATTGTAGATCGCAGAACCAGTCTAATCCGCGATCGTCTCGTTTCGCCTTCGTCCTCGTTTATCGTCCAGCGCACATCTTTCTCCTTTTTTTTCCCCTACCGATCACAATTGAAAATCTGTGCCAGCGCGTAGCCTCGAGACTCGTTCCGCGAGCCTCGTTTAACCTGCTTGTCCGTGAGCAAGATCGGACGATTCAACCGAATCGAACGAGACGCAAAAAAAAAAAAAAAAAAAAAAAAAAAAGAAGAAACTTCGCCGAGAAACTGAAAATTACGAAATCGCTCGCGATTTGATTTCCAGATAGTGGACTACTACAGCGACATGGACATACCGATTCGCTTGTACATACTTACGTTGATTCCTGCGGTCTTGCTGCTCGGACAGATTCGAAGCTTGAAGTACATGGCGCCGTTTTCCATTCTGGCCAACTTCTCCATAATGATCGGCTTCGTTATAATCCTGTACTACGTGTTCAACGGTATTGAGATACCGCAGGACGTGAAGCTGATAGCGTCTGTCGGCCAGTGGCCTAGTTTTTTCGCCACTGTGCTATTCGCCATCGAGGGCATCGGCGTCGTGAGTACTCGAGTGCAGAATAAAATTCTGCTTCGATTTCGGCGATGCACTAATAAACGCGAGTAATTCATTTCGTAGGTGATGCCTGTAGAAAATAGCATGCAGAATCCGCAACACTTCCTCGGTTGCCCGAGCGTGCTGAACATATCGATGAGCGTAGTGGTGACTTTGTACGCTGTGATGGGTGTGTTCGGTTACTTGAAGTACGGGGAAGCGGTCGAGGGGAGTATCACGCTGAACATACCGCTGACAGAAATGTAAGTACCATATCTTTTGTTCATTTAAAAGTCACATTTAAAAGAGATAAATTTCGAGAGAGAGAGAGAGAGAGAGAGGAAATACTTCCTGTTATTTTGCAGCCCAGGACAGGTAGTGAAGCTGTTTATCTCTTTGGCGGTATTGTTTACCTACGGTTTACAACTCTTCGTGCCGCTGGACATCATTTTGAAAGTAGTGAAGGAAAGATGCAGCTACAAGTATCAAAACACTGCTGAAATATTATTGAGACTAGGCATGGCTTTGTTAACAAGTAAGTTGCTTTGATCTTCGACTTGTCAACTGAGTCAAATTTTTTTTAAATCGGACAATTCAATCAGTCATGTACAAATTGGAAAATTTGTAATTCGTTCGTGCCAAGAATATCTTTTTCAATACTTGCGTTTGTGCCTGTGACATGTAATATCGTTGTACGAGCAAGTAAGTAGAAACTGTCCGATCTGTGTCAGACTGCGCGATGCTCACAGTTAGAGTCGATATAGTTGGTGATTTTACCCAATCTAATATTTTACATCTCAAACATATGTATTACTAGCATGATATACAAATGTGAAAAGTCTAAAGTCTTATAAAAGCTTGAATTTTCTTTGAGATAAATTTTTTTTTCCGATTTGTAGAGTTGATTTCAATATAGTTCCTGAACGATTCACTGAAAGGTTGGAAACTTCTTGATAATTTTTCGCGGTGTATTGTTTCTTTCTTTCTTGTTTTTACTTGCAGAACGTGTTTGACAAGATAATCTGGAATGCTTCTGTACGCAATTAATCGGATTAAATATCGCATCTCTGATACAATTAAGCCACAGATAATTGCCGCGTGAAGTTTTGCTTTCGCAATAAATCGCTCTTATTAAAGCCACGAGTAACGCTGTTTACCTACCTTTTCGTATTTCGCAGATAACAGGCTGTGATTAGCGATCGCTTTTCCGGTTATTACCGGTTTATCACAAGTACCGTGTTACTTTTGCAAGGAAACAAGAGAGAAACGTGAATTGGATTAGAAAGATAGCCGATGGATCAGGCTAGCGAATATTCTGTAACCGCATGACTCATTGTTAACTGTTCAATGACTCTTTCAGTTTCCCAGTTTGATACTTATGAATCGCTGATATTTCTCTGACTCCTCGACAACTTTGTCTGTCTGACACGTGACGTGATGTGATTTGATGACAACTTGTCAAACAATTTAAAAAAAAAACGATCGTCCATTGATTTATACGAAATTTATACTTTTAATTTAGTTTAATTTGGTTAATTTAATTTAGTTACTTTTAATTTACTTGTTTAATTACACATCGCAACTTCTTATACAATATCTTTGAATATAATTTCGAATCATCTCTTTGCTTGGGATCTGAAACTGAGTACATTGTTGAATTTCATTTAATTTAATTTTTCGAATTGAACCATTTAAACTATTCTTATTCTTCTGTCGTAATTTTCGTTCAAAATTTGTAGCTGCTTCAGCGGAAATTTCGTTGTATCGAATATCATTGTATTAATTTCTGTTCCTTTCAGTTGCTGTTGCGTGCCTAATCCCAAACCTCGAACCTTTCATTTCGCTAGTCGGCTCAGTATTCTTCTCTATCCTCGGTGTCACAGTTCCAGCGATCATAGAAACGATTTCATGCTGGGACGGACACTTGGGTCGGTACAAATGGAGACTATGGAAGAACTCTGTGCTTGTGATATTTTCTGTTATGGCGCTAGTATTCGGCTCGTGGGTCTCCATCCTAGAAATAATACAAATGTATCGCGAACAATAGTTGATTCGTATGTACGTACGTACATGGAAAAAGAAAGAAAAGACTTTTTCACGTCTTGTCTCTAATCGAGCCGAGTGATCCTTGGATCATAGAGTGAACTGTGTAAATCGAGAAATTATTTAGAGTTTTCCTTTATTCACGTTACGAGACGAGAAAGAGAATCGAAACGAAAAGAATTAGGCAAGGCGTTAATACGTTCGTTTTTGTGAACGGTGGAATGGGACGTGTGTATATTTTGTAAGAAAATTATTTTTTTTTTTCCTTCTTAAGACATTGTTGAATATTTGTACAATCATCGTGGCACAGTTGTTACTATCGACGTAATCCACATTACGGTAGAGTATTTATTTTTCAAGAGTATTTGTGTACATTGTGTATATTTATTTCAACGTTGTACTTAACTTTTGTAATTCAAGCATTTCTATGAAATCGTGAAACATAATAGTTAATTAGTTTTTAATGGAAAGAATCGAGAAGAATATTTCAAGAAAAATATGGATGAATTACACATTATATATATGTATTGTAAATATTAAGTTAACGATACAATTTCTTTTTTTCCAAATTGTGCAAAACTGTCACAACGTGCTTTGATACAAATTTACCAATAAAACAGAAATAGCGTTTTTATTGTTAATGCAGTAATGGTCGCATTTTAAATTGTGAACAGAATGATAAACTGTTATTTATTTGATCGTGTAAATAAAGAAGACAAACTTTCTTGCTTATTTGTACAAATTTGAATAAATAATTTACAATTAGTATTACTGATCAAGTTTAACAAAAAAAAAAAAAAAATGTGACTATTACTATATCAATTTGTAGAAGTAGATAGTGTGTAACGTTGTTAATTGTAAATTCAGTGTCACTGTATATAACGTTAAACCTGTTATACATTTTTTTTTTAAATCATTCGTGATCGTTGAATTCAAGTTACTAAATTATTACAGATCTTTGGTCATGCAAACTTTTTATAATGAACTGACTATAAAAAAATAGTTAAACATCTATCTGGAAAGCAATATTGAAAAGTATCAAGCTCTAGAGAAAGTCTAATGATTTTTACATATTTACTTATGCATGCAAGGGTCTCTGCGTGATGTTATTCGATTGTGAATTTGATGATATTAACAACGATTCTGCGAATGTTGGTCCTACTTTACGTTTCGTGCAATTGCAGTAAAGCAGAGCCACGAAAGTCAAATGAATCCCAATCATCAAAGGAACTATATTTAAATATTGTATAACATTTAATAGACGAATTGTCTGATAGGTGAATCCTATAACAGCTAACGACGGCGTGTTACCCTGTAAAATATTTATTAGACAATTAGTTCGTCTGTTGAAATGATTTGTGATTATACTTTGATATATATATATATATATATTCGATACGATCTGTAATGGAAGATTGTATTCGTACAAATTAACGCTTGTTTGTGAAACGCTACTCGATTTGTCAAAATTTGACGACAAAAGATTAGATCTTTTTTTTTTTTTTTTTTTTAACTACAAAGAAAGGAATAAAACATGCTGAATTCTGAGTTAGTTTCATTGTAATAAAATTGAAGTCCTCGGTATATAGATAGATAAATATTCATTTTATCACTCCGTGTAATGTATTATGTATCCCGATATACTTTCTTACATTTTCGCACCACATTAGTGGAAAATAGCCCTCGCTGACATTTGAGAGCAACTCTACCGGTTGTCTTTCTAAGTATAGATTCAGTTGTGTCTTTTTTTGTCCAGAAAGAGGTGTTCCAGTACATGGTTCGACAATGATGTAAGTGCTGTGCACCTCTTCATTAGGGCTCAAACCACTTGCATATTTCAGGAGTTGCGGGTCGCCGTGCAAAAAGTGTGGCTCTGATATGATTACCGGCATTTTCTGTGAAATAACCAAATCTTAGTGCGGAAGAAGACACTTTTTATTATTATTAGAATGTTACCAGGCATTCCGAGATGTCGACTAGGCCTTGTGGTAGACATTTCGGCACGTTATTCGCTTTTAAACAATAACACTGCGTTGTGTTTAAAAACCATACCCTTTCCTTCATGACGAACCGCGATCCAGTTAAACCGTGTACCGAAACTTCATCTACATAATCTACTTCCACAGTTCTGTATTTCATATTTTGATAAACGTGGCATATTTGAAATTTGAAATAAAAACGACTGAAATCTCTTGGTACATACCTGCATAAATCTGGTATAAAGGTTGAAACAAAAGGCAATGGTTCTATCAATGGCGGCCAAGTGATGGTGTCAGTCCCTTTTACTGTATTGCAACTCTCAGAGTTCCATATTGTTTGCACTCTTTTTCCCATGTAAGATGTTATGTCGCCCAATCTCGTTACATTTTTCAGACCTCTGTTGACAGAAAATGGCCCGCGAAAAGTATCATTCATCTAACAAACGAAAAGATTATGTGTTATTTATTGAAAGATATGTTATAGTTATGTGTTTCTGCAGGCAAGTTTTACCCTCTGAAAGATACTGAGCAAATAAGTGTTTTCCTTGTCAGTTTTTCTCAACACAGGTGGTTGATTGTTGTCCAGTGTTTTGCACACCAGACTCAATTCAGGGAATTTCCTTGAATTGCACGAGACTTTAACTCCGTTGAAAAGTATATCGTTGGGATTAGCTTTCAGAAAAATGCTACTATGATTCGGGAACAGTTTCGGTATGTTATTACCAAATTTCTCCATAAAATCGGGAGGTAAACCAGCTAGCTACTCAAATGTAATTAATTCATATTATTCACATTTTGTAATTACGAGTAAACGAATAATGGGATAGCAGAGCGATAGAAGATTTGAATAAAAATGAACGATTAAATAATTAAGAAAAAAAAGATATCTAAGAAACGCGTTGTGCAACAATTTATGTCATACTTGCCATCGATATGGTACCGATGTATGCAGGATTTAATATAGTAACTTTGTCACTTTTAGACAAGTTCAGACTTAAATGCTTGTTAAAACTGTACGTTGATTTTGTTGTATATACGATTTCATCCATTTCATCGTCTACGTTTATAATTTGTTTCTCGAGTATTTCGCTATGTTGAAAAAGAAAAAAAGATTTAGGAAGCATTATCAAATGTTCGAACATTTATTAACATTTCACAAATGTCAAATACCTTCATTCACTTACTTGTAAGTAAATGGACCAACTTCGTCAAGATTTGGATTACTTCCTTGCATTATTTCATCAGGATTTGTGACATTGAAGAAATAACACTTGAAAGTTAAATCTATAGGTGATATCCATGCTTTGTATATTGGTGAACCTTCGGAAAGCGGCAAGCTCTGGAAATTGTTCCTTTATTACGAAATGGAGTAGTTATTTTTTGGAATAAAGACCAAGTTTTACAATGCATCTCACCGTGGTTATATTGTCTTTAAACGAAAACCAGAATGGGGCATAACTAGCCACATATATACCAATAACGATCCACAGAAGTGCACACCCGCGATAACCACACATTTTATAATTATTAAATTAGTTTGAATTAATGTTAAAATAATTTTGATTATCAGTAATCTGACTGTATTTAGATAATATTTTATTATTTATATTTCGTATAAATTAAATCATTTCGAGAACGCTCGTATGATTTAAGTTTCACACTGAAAAAAAACTAGAACCTTGTAACGCTTATTATATTTCGTTATTAATAAATAATATATCCACGCAGTTGTATCACGCAAATGAAACGACTACGTTAATTATTCGTATATCTCATACTAGAGATCTAAAATCGATACTCTTGTTTCATGTTGCTCTTTATTTACGACCTATTATAATCGTATGATTTTAATATCGTATTATTATATATGAATATATAAAGTTTAGAGAACTTTGTCCTCAATATTTCGTCGTTATTTGTAATTTGTAGCAATATCGCGAACCAATAAATTAATTTCAATTGTTGGAACTTATTAATATTTTTCAACAAAATCTGTTTTACCATCGAGGGCAACCCTTAGTTAGTGCTTCCACCACCCAGCAGATGGATTAGCGTCGAGCAATGTGGAGGCAGGCATTCTGCACGTTGGACAACAGCGAAACAGGCAAGAGAGGAATGGTGGCGTTACTTTAATTTTGTTAGGAATTTCTAGTTTTTTTAGACAACAGTTAGATATTCAGCTAATTTTCCGTTTCTCGGACACGTTCGCGAGTCTCGGTTCTATGCCACGTTCTCATTAGTCCCTGCTGGCTCGAGAAAGTGCCTGGGAACAAAGCTCCGTAGCAAGTATAACCTAACAATTTCCTCGGCAGCTGTGTGTTTTATCGTGAATCGTGAGAATGGCAATGAACGAAGATTTCAATTTCGCCGAATTGTGCAGGCTCTGCTCGCTGAAGAGCAATCATCAGCTACAGATTTTCGACAAGGAAGGCGAACAAAGGCAGTTACTTTTCAAAATACGTTCCTGCATTCCTGCTGTGGTAAGTCGTGTGTATCCGACTCGTGAAATTCGTCGATATTCAACCCTTTGATCGATATATTTAACCAATATTTGTCTCTCTCGCGAGCGTACGAGTCTTTGTTGGAACGTGTGATACTAGAAATAACCTATGATGATGTTTGAAGTTGCTTCGATTTACGCTCTGCAGTGTACCAATTTACAATTTATGTTTTATACATTAAAATGTTGAATGAATTGTGCTTGGTAAAAGTGCTTGGTATTCTCGCTGATTAAGAGTCGTATTATTTTACAAACGATTTGCCAGAATAATTCTGCTTTCGAGTTCGCGAACGCAGGAATTTTGAACAATTACAACTTGGCCTGTCTGTCGATTTGGCGAAGCCAAAATTTATGTTTAAGATTTCTTTTTACATTTGTATTTATATTTACAGTTAGTTCAGATGGTTCGTATTAAGATTATTACCCATCACTTAGAACTCTTAATCCAAGTAAAGTCAAATCTGTTTTGATTACGAGTAATAATTTTATGTCGAAGGAATTTTAACCTCTGATCCCAACTGTTTAATAATGCCAACTAATTGACAATATCATTACAGATAACGAAAGAGGACGCGTTGCCGAAAAATATTTGCCAGAGATGCGTGTACAAACTGGACATGTTTTACGAGTTTCGGGTAAGCTGCATGACGACGGACACAGTGTTAAAAAATTACGCCGACAGTTTGAAGCACCTCGCCGCATCGGTAAGCCAGGTAAGTTTCAGGAAATGTTTCAGAAATTCATACATCGTGGATAAGAAATGAAATTCTCCTCTCATTGTGCAACACGGAGAGCATATAAACAGTCTTCAACTCAAGTTTAACTTTATGTAAAAGGCATGATCTCATACATGATCATATAATTCAGCGAATGTACTCG